>PVJS01035864.1:0-20762 GCA_004027185.1 Glis glis | reverse complement strand
GCAAATGAAAAGCTTATAACCCAGAGCTTGCAAGTTTCTTTTAAATATCCCTTGGCAATATTATTCCAATATTCTTTCTCTTGAGGGACTATAAACATTTCTCGGTCTCCTAGGCTTTTTTTTTTTCTTTTTCTTTTTGTGTACTGGGGATTGAACCCAGGGGCATTCTACCTCTGAGCTATACCCCCAGCCCTATTTTATTTTTTATTTTGAAACAGAGTCTCACTAGGTTGCTGAGAGTCTCACTATGTTGCTGAGGCTGTCCTCAAACCTGTCATCCACCTGTCTCAGCCTCCCAAGTACGGGGACCACAGGCATGCACCACCACACCCGGCTTCCTAGGCTTTTTTCTTTTCTTTTTTTTTTTTTTGCGGTACTGGGGATTAAATCCAGGGGCATTCTACTTCAATGCTATACCCCCAGCTCTATTTTTTATTCTTTAGTTTGAAACAGGGTCTCACTAAGTTGTGGAGGGCCTCACTAAGTAGCTGAGGCCGGCCACGAACCCGGATCCTCCTGTCTCAGCTTCCCAAGTACTGGGATTACAAGTGTGCACCACCATGCCCGGCTTCCTAGGCTTTTTTCAACTCTCCTGACCACCTTGCTGGTCTACTCACTAATGGGTTAATTAAATCTCTGACCCACACTCCCTCTCTGGAAAGCTAAGTTTTTTATATTTAGGAAACTACTTTGACAAGGGGCTTCTGAGGACAGTGGAGCTGAATAGACTCCCTTTCCTTCCCACCCAGTTCCAGGCTATTGCCTCTTCTGAGCAAGACCTGGTTTCTGCAGAAATCGTTGCTGGAGGGGCCCCGCTTCCTAGACAAGTGGTTAGTGAGCAACGCAGAGGTAATGGTGGAAAGTGGCTATTCCAGCAAACAGCTGGTCTTTCAGGATCCCGAGACCCTGCGTGAAACCACTGAGCCTTCCTGGCCTTGCAAAGGCTGGAAGTCACTGCCATGGGCTGAATTACCCACCAGCATGTCTGTCTGTCTGTCTGTCTCTCTCTCTCTTTTTTTTTTTTTTTTTTTTGATGCTGGGGATTGAACCCAGAAGCATTCTACCTCCAAGCTACACCCCTGGCCCGATTTTATTTATTAATTGGAAACAGGGTCTCGCTAGGTTGCTGAGAACCTCGCTAAGTTGCCAAGGCTGGCTTTGAACATGCAATCCTCCCATCTCAGCCTCCCAAGTACTGGGATTGCAAGCATGTGCCACCACACCTGGCTTTACAAGCATATCTGTGCTTGTCCAGAGGGACCAGGCAGCAGAGAAGCCTCCTTTGGGCACCTTGGCAGAGAGAGCTGCCCACCTCCCAACAACCAGGGCTCCTCCAGGACAGAGACGCTATGTCCGCCCATCTTTAAGGATGCCTTTCGGCCAGATCTTGAAGCCCAGGAAAGTCTAAGCCCCTCGCTTCACTTGCATCTAGTTACTTGCTTTCATCATTGACGTTAGAAGTAGCTTAGCTAAACGATTAATAGACTGCTACTACCTTTGCTATAGATAACACCCGTGATGTGTAGTCATTGTTGGTAATGATTGTTGAAGCTGTTTTTCAGGAATTTAGAGAAAGCCTTGTCTAGCTCAAACTGGTTGAAGCTATAACAGGGACTTAGAGAGGCTGCCTTTGCTAAAAGCCGGCAGATGCCCAATGGGTAACCAAAAGCAGGGCAAAGCCTGGCATCTCTGCCTTCATACTGCAGCTGTCTCCTTTATGACTATAAACTTTGTGACTTGCTCAGCTCTGCAGATAGGCATGTTAATCATTCAAGGAGTATTCCTTAGAATTTACCTAACCTATCTCATCCCTCACTTTAAGACTGAGGTAGGATTTGCAGGGACATTTTCAGTATCTTAGTTCAGACTTGTGGAGCAGCACCTAGCACTCTCCAGTCATTACCCTACACCTCCAGGAACAGCGGAACCGTGCAGGCAGGTCACCCCATGATGAGACTGCCCCTTAGGAAGAAACAATCATCTCACGGGAACCAAATTGCCCCTTCCAGGATCGCAGATGTGATAAACATCCTGAGCAGCAAAGAAAGACTGCCCCTCAAGTGACCAGGCCTTCCCAGAGCCACTTGGCAGAACCAAAACTGAGATGCCCTAGACTGCGTAATTATCCATGCCCCCCATCCACCCTCTATTTAAACCTAAAGCTCGCGTTAACACTCCAAAGACAGGATTGAGATGCTTGGTCCTACTATGCCTCCCCAATATGGCCATGTTCACTAAAATACCTTTCCTGATTTTGTTTTGTTGTTGTTTTTTGATTGGGGAGGCGGGGTATTGGGAATTGAACCCACGGGGATTCTACCTCCAAGCTATACCCCCAACCCTTTTTATTTTGAAACAGGGTCTCACTAGGTTGCTGAGAGTCTCACTAAGTTGCTGAAGCTGTCCTCAAACCTTCAATCTTCCCATCTCAGCCTCCCAAGTACTGGGATTACAGGCATGTGCACCCTGCTAAAGATTGGTGCTCGGGATTGAACCCATGGCCTTGCACATGCTAGGAAGCACTCTACCACTAAGCTACATCCCCAACCCTCCTTTCTTGCTTTTCACCATTACCCTTTCTCTTTCTTTCTTTCTTTCTTTCCTTCTTTCTTTCTTTCTTTCTTTCTTTCCTTTTCTTTTCTTTTCTTTTCTTTTCTTTTTTTTTCCTGTGGTACTGGGGATTAAACCGAGGGGCATTCTACCTCAGAGATACACGCCTAAACCCCCAGCCCAGTTTTATTTTCTATTTTGAAACAGCGTCTTGCTAAGTTGCTGAGGCTGGCCTTGAACCTGCAGTCCTCTTGTCTCAACCTCCCGAGTACTGGGATTACAAGCGTGTGCCACCATGCCCACTCATCCATTACCTTTTCTGTTTGCTTTTTGGAGCAAGTAGCCAGACCGAGTTTGTTGGGACTCCAAAAGTCAGGTCTCTGGCCTTGAAATCCAACAACAAAACCACCAACCCCTCTTTGGGCCTGTGCAGGTGTCAGATGGATGAGCTTTTGATGTCAGAGGCCCAAAACTCCACCCTCAGATCACGCTGATGCTGCCGCTTTCTGAACACATGTGCTAAGAAGAGCCGCGAGGGTTCACATGTGAGACCACGGATGACTGCACTGCTCACGCTCCCAGCCACCTTCCCCATGCCTCAGGCCACCCTGCTTTTTTGTCCCCAAAATACCCCTAAACCTTATCCTCAGGGAGGCAGATTTGAGACTTGGGTCTCCCAAGTCCTCGCGTTTGACACTCATGAATAAAAGCTTTGTCTTTTGCAAAACTTGTCTGCTTTAGTGATTGACATACTGCAGGGTGCAAGGACTTTAGGTAACAATCCAAACCCCAAAAGGCAGATAGCAAATGATAACAACTCAACAGAGGGCCCCCAAAGGAGGGTGAGATGGCACGCCCACTGCCTACAACTGTAGTTTGAGGAGACAAAGTAACACTGGAAGAGTGTGTGTGTGTGTGTGTGTGTGTGTGTGTGTGTGTGTGTGTTACTAGGGATTGAACCACCCAGGGGCATTCTATCTGCAAACTACATCCCCAGCCCTATTTTATTTTTTATTTGGACACAGGGTCTCACTAAGTTGCTAAGTGCCTCGTTAAGTGGCTGAGGCTGGCTTTGAACCTGGGATCCTCCTGTCTCAGCTTCCCAAGTACTGGGATTACAGATGTGCGCCACGACATCCAGCTAACACTTGAATTTTTTAAAAATGAGAGTAGACTTTAAGAAGACCCAAATGTATCACACAAAGAACTTCTGAAGCTTAAAACAAGAACTTTGAGCTTTTAAAAAAAAATAGGTAAATTAAAGGAGAAGATGTCATTGTTGAGCCCTGAATCAGAACCCTGGAAGATCAAGTATAAGAAATATCTTACAGCTTAGAGAAGAAAGATAACGAGATAAAAGTCATAAGGGAAAAGATAAAAGATTTAGAGGAAAGATCCAGGAGTCCTAACATGCAAAGAACAGAAGTTCCAGATGGAGACAAAATAAGAGTAAGAGAGGCAATAATTAAACAGGTGCCAGAAGAGAATTTTCCTGAACTGAGGAAAGACTTGAATAGCTTGTTCAGACCAAAGAACTGCCCGGCTACAAAATCACTCACATGATAGGATGGAAGAAAGACATTCAAGTATATGCAAGAACTCAAAGGCGAGCCTGCAGATAAGACACAATACGGGGGAGCTACAAATGGTTTCTGCTTCACCTCTGCCCTCCAAAGCTCCCACAAGAACCCCTCTCTTGTGGCCCACTCCAACAAGAAATGAATGGGTACGGCAATTTGTGAAGTATAGTTCAGCCTAGCCAAGTTCACACATTTCAAAGCCACCAGACCAGCTAAGGCTAAAAGAATCCAACAGTTATTTTTAGCCCCATTTTCTCTGGGTGGCTTCCAGTCAAAGACGGAGCAAGGCAGCAGTTCAAAACCTTCGCCATTTCTACCCAATGGGGGATTCCACTAATGGGCAGTCGTTGCTCCAGAGCTAGCAGAGATGGTACTAGGAATATATAAAGATATGATGACTACTCTTGCCCAAGCCTACTTCCTACTTTTTTTTTTTTTGGTATTAGGGAATGAATCCAGTGCCTCATATATGGTAGGCAAGTGCTCTACTACTAAGCCTACTGAACTCTTTTTTATTTTTTTATTTTGAGACAGGGTCTTGCTAAATTGCCCCAGCTGGCCTCCAACTTGCGATCCTCCTGCCTCAGCCTCACAAGTAGCTGGGATTACAGGCATCTCCCGCCATGCCTGGCTTTCCCATTTATCTTCACAGATGTCATTCCACAATAAGTCTTTTGTACTTCTCACTTTGCTTCAGCATCTACAGCTCAGAAATTCTTACCAGTATAAAATAATTTTAGAGCTTGGCATGGTGGCCTGTAATCCCAGTACTTGGGAGGCTGAGGCAAGAGGATCGCAGATTCCAAGACAGCCTCAAAAAGTAGTGAGACTCTCATCAACCTAGTGAGACCCTGTTTCAAAATAAAAATAAAATAAACCTGGGAGTGTAGCTCGGAGGTAGAATGTCCCTAGGTTCAATCCCCAGTACCATTAAAATAAAATAATTTTAAAGCAAACATTATAATCATGCACAAAGACTCAAGAGGAAATATGCTTCAAATAAATGAACAAATAGGAAAATTTCAACAGATAAATAAAAACTACAGAAAAGAACCAAATAAGCATTCTGAAAACAAAAAAGAAATACTTTGAAATTGATCTCTTTTAAGTTTGTTGGATAGGTATAAAAAGAGACTAGCTGGGCGTGGTGGTGCATGTAATCCCAGTACTTGGGAGGCAGAGACGGGAGGATCTGGGTTTGCGGCCAGCCTCAGCTACTTAGTGAGGCTCTCCGCAACTTCGTGAGACCCAGTTTCAAAATAAAGGATAAAAAATAGGGCCAGGGGTGGAGCTCGGAGGTAGAATGCCCCTGGGTTCAATCCCCAGTACCGCAAAAAAATAAATAAATAATAAAAATAAAAAGAGACTAAAGATAGAAGAGTCAAGAACTTAAAGACAGGTCAATGGAAGTTGTACACTCTAAGCTGGGCATGGTGGCATGTGCTGGTCACCCAGTGAATCAGGAGGCTGAGGCTGCAGGATAGTGAGTTCAAGGGCAGGTAGGGCAACATAGTGAGACCCTGTCTGAAAAAAGAAAGAACAAAATTATGCAAGCTGAAGAACAGAAAGAAAAACAATTAACAAACCTATGTAGCAATATTAGAAAGTTTAACATTTAAATAATGGGAGTCCCCAAAGGCAAGAAGAGAATGAGACAAAAATGTTTTGTGAAAAATAATGGCCCAAATTTTCTCATGTTAGTGAAATTTATAAATTTACAGGTTCAAGAAGCTCAACAAACCCCAAGCAGGAAAAATAACAAAGAGAACGACACCTAGATACAGCATACTAAATTGCTGAAACCAAAGATAAAGAAAATATTATGAAAGCAACTGGAGAAAATTTACATATTGCATACTAAGGGACAATGATTCCAATGACTTCTAACTTCACATTAAAAATAATAGAGGGCAAAACACAATAGAATACATCCTTAGAGAGATGAAAGAAGAATTGTCAACCAGAATTCTCTGTCTACTAAACTATACCTCAAAAATGAATGCATTAGCTCAAAATTTACATATTGCATACTAGGGAATAATGATTTGAATGACTTCTAACTTCACATCAGAAATAATGGAGGGCAGCCAGGCATGGTGGTGCACGCTTGTAATCCCAGTACTTGGGAGGCTGAGACAGGAGGATCACAGGTTGGCGGCCAGCTTCACCTACTTAGAAAGGCCCTCTGAAACTTAGTGAGACCCTGTTTCAAAATAAAGAATAAAAAATAGGGTTGGGGGTGTAGCTCAGAGGTCAAATACCCCTGGGTTCAATCCCCAGTACCACAAAAAAAAAGAAATAATGGAGGGCAAAACACAATAGAATACATCATTAGAGAGATGAAAGAAGAATCCTCAACCCAGAATTCTCTACTAACCTATACCTTAAAAAGGAATGTAGTCACAATTAACTACAAATTAATGGCTTTAAAACAATACATATTAAAAATAAAACACTGCAGCCAGGCATGGTGGTACACACCTGTAATCCCAGTACTCCGAAGGCTGAGACAGGTGGATTGCAGGTTTGAGGCCAGCCATAGCAACTTAGTGAGACTCTCAGCAACCTAACAAGACTCTGTTTCAAAACAAAAAATAAAAAAGGGCTAGGGGTATAGTGTGGAGGTAAAATTCCCCTAGGTTCAATCCCCAGTACCACAAAAAAACAAAAACAAATGCACACTATTATCTCATAGTTTCTGTGGATCGGCTGTGCACTGCTTACCTGGGTCTTGGGCCAAGCATCAATCAAGTAGACAACTAGGGCTCAGTTCCCATCTGGAAACCTGACTGAACATGGGTCCTCGTCCAAGGACGTTCAGCTTGGTGGCAGGATTCATGTCTTCGAGGCTGTAAGATGGAAGCCATCCTGAGCAACTAGATATTGCCTGAAATTTCTTACCCTATGGGCTCCAATTACTTTGTGGCCGCTTGACTGCTCAGAGCTAACGAGTGAAAGAGCCACCTAACAAGACAATATTTCATAAGGTAACATACTCCTGGGAGTGGCATCCTATCACTTTGGCCATATGCTATTGGTTAGAAGCAGGTCCCACCCACACCCAAGGGAGGAGATCACACAGGATGTGACTATCAGATGTTGAGGGTCATTGGAGATCGCTCAAGGACTGTCCACCACATGAAGATGAAATTAAGATGTTTTCAAATTAATTAAAACTAAGGGAATTCATTGCCAACAGACCTGCACTACAAGAACACTAGATGAAGTTCATCAGGTCAAGAGAAATGGCTCAGGTAGAAGCTTCAGGAAGAAACAACAGTCCCTGCAAATGTTAAATATGTAGGTAAACAAACTATCACATTCTTCTTCATTTCTAAACACATTTGACTCCTCAAAGTAAAGATTATATATAGCTTGTATTATGGGGTTTATAATCCATATAGATGTATGTATGTAGATATAACAACTATAGCATAAAGGCCAAGAGGTCAATGGAGCTACATCATTGCAAGGCTCTTAAATGTGTGAAGTGGTAAATAAAATATTCAATCTGAATAGAATGTAGAATCTAAGTTAAGAATGAATATTGCTCTCATTAAAAAAACCACTTTTATAAATGGAAAGAGGGGCTGGGGATGTAACTCAGTGGTAGAGTGCTTGCCCAGCATGCATGAAGCCCTGGATTCAAACCCCAGCACCACAAAAATAAATATAAAGAGGTATAGTTAAAAAGTCATTAATAAGCTAAAATGGGATTCTAAAAATTATTTATGTAACCCCAAAGAAGGCATAAAAGAAGGAATAAACAGCCGGGCATGGTGGCGCACGCTTGTAATCCCAGTACTTGGGAGGCGGAGACTGGAGGATCCGGGTTCGTGGCCAGCCTCAGCTACTTAGTGAGGCCCTCCGCAACTTCGTGAGACCTGGTTTCAAAATAAAGGATAAAAAATAGGACCAGGGGTATTGCTCAGAGGTAGAAGGCCCCTGGATTCAATCCCCGGTACCGCAAAAAAAAAAGAAGGAATAAACAAAAAATTATATGACATACTAATATTAAAATGATAGGAACTATATCAAATGTCTATAAATATTATCTGTTAGTAGACTATACACTCCAACTAAGTGGGAGAGAATGTAGGAATAGGTTTTGTGGTAGTCGGTTTTCATTGCTGTGACAAAATACCTGAGACAAACAACATAAAGGAGGAAAAGTTTATTTTGGCTCAGGATTTCAGAAGTTTAAGTTCATGTTCGACTGGCTCCATTACTATGGACCAGTGGTGACCCAGAACATCAGGGAGGAAGACCATGTCAGAGGAAAGCAGCTGAGCTCATGATAGCCAGGAAGGAGAGACAGACAGACAGACAGACAGAGACAGAGACAGAAAAAGGAGGAGGAGGAGAGGAGGAAAGAGGGGAGAGGGAAAAAAGGCCAGGGACAAGATATACCTTCCAGGCATTGTATTGGTCAGGGTTCACTAGATCAACAGAATTCACAGAACGAAGAAAGGAAGGGGGGGAGGATTTATTAGATCGGCTCAAAATGTAGTCCTGGGTTTCGACTGCACGTGAAGAATCAGAGGAATCAGTAGCTGGTCGGGCGGTCTAACAGCTGGAGCCTTAGGATTGAAGCAACCACCAATTCAGTCTAGTCCAAGATGTGAAGATCAGGAAGCTCTTCGGAGAAAGGATGGTGAAGTTTCAGCTCGAAGGCTGGAGGCCGAAGATCTCAGACGAGAGCAGAACATCAAGAAGCTCATCAAGGAAATGGCAAAGTTGGAGACTGACGATCTCAGACAAGAGCAAACATGTTTTCTTCAGGAAGAGTCGCGGTTCACTCTACGCGGCTTTCTCCTTCCTTTTATCCAAGTCCTACACCTATCAGAACCCTGCTGCCCACATTTAGGGCAGGACTTCCGGTTCAATCTGCTGTTACACAACCAAAGTCACATGATCTCAGGAGGGTCAAGTTGACAAACCAGACCAACTATCACAGGCATGCCCCCAGGGCCCTACTTCTCCAACTAGGCCCCACCTCCTACAGGTTCTACTACCACCCAAAGTCCATTCAAATCTGAACACATCAATGTATCAGTCCATTGATGACATCAGAACCCTCATGATCCAGTCACTTCCCAAAAGCTGTGAACATGCTGCACTGGGAACCAAGTCTTCATTCAGCACACGAGCCTTTGAGGGACAGTCCAGATCCAAACAATAACAGCTTGGGTTTTGTTTTGCTTTGTTTTTTAACAGTCTATATTCAGCCAGGCATGGTGGTGCACGCTTGTAATCCTAGTACTTGGGAGGCTGAGACCGGAGGATCCGGGTTCGCGGCCAGCCTCAGCTACTTAGTGAGGCCCTCTGCAACTTAACAAGACCCTGTTTCAAAATAAAGAATAAAAAATAGGGCTGGGGGTGTAGCTCGGAGGTAAAATGCCCCTGGGTTCAATCCCCAGTACCGCAAAAAAAAAAAAAAGGCTATATTCTGACTACAAGAACCATTCTTTGACAATACAGATAGGTAAAGGAAATAGATGAGAAAAGGTGTATCAACCAATCAGGGCACAGGAAGGGTAGAATGAGGTGCAGGTTAATTTCAAATAAAGTGGATTTCAAGACAAGAATTAAAAAGGATATTTATGATGGTAAAATGGTTTATTTTCATCAGGAAGACATAAAATTATTACCTAAGGACAGAGTTTCAAAACACATGAAACAAAAACTGACAAAATCTAAAACTCCTCTCTCAACAACTGATAAAAGAACTAGATTTTTAAAAAATCATTAAAGATGTAGAAGATTTGAACAATGCCATAAACCACTTTGATCTAATTTATACTTATAGGACACTAAACTCCACAGAAAATACACATTTTCTTCAAAAGCTCATGGTATATTCATCAAGATAGATCATATCCTTGGTCATAAACAAGTCTCGATAAATTAAATTGAAATGCAAACTGTATTTTCTGACCACTATGGCATTAAATTTAAAATCAACAGCAAATAGGCACACAGAAAAATTATTTGAGTATTAAACAACAAATATATAAATAAGCATTGGGTCAATGAGAAATCACAAAGAAAATTTTAAAATATTTTATATGAATAATGAAATATAACATATCAAAATTTGTGGGATACAGCTAAAGCAGTGTTGAGAGAGAACTTTCACTTTTAGATATTTGTATTTGAAAGTAAAATAGGTATAAAATAAATACCCTAAGTTTCCACCTCAAGAAGCTGGAAAAGTGGTAAAGTAAGTTTAAATAGTAAAGTTAGTAGGAATAGGGATTGTTAAAATAAAAACAGAAACCAACAAAATAGAAAATAAATAATAGAGAAAAATTAAGAAAGCCAAAAGGTGGCTAATTGAAAAGATCAGTAAAATTAATAAATCCCTAGAGAAAAAAACACAAATTACCAGTCTCAGGAATAAAAGCAGAGACAGCCTGTTGTGGTTTGGATATGGTTTAATTGTGTCCCCTGAAATACCCTTGTGATTAAAGGCTTGGTCCACAGGGTGGGGGTATTGAGAAGTGGGGCCTATAACCAGGCATGGTGGCACATGTACTTGGGAGGCTGAGATAGGAGAATCACAGGTTCCAGGCCAGCTTCAGCAACTTAGCAAAACCTTGTTTCAAAAATAAAAAATAAATAGTTCTGGGGATGTAGCTTGGAGGTAGAATACCCCTGAGTTGAATCCCCAGTACCAAAAGATTAAGTAATGAGATTAACATAATCCTGAGAAGAAACCTGGCAATGAAATCACAAAAAATAAAATAAAATTCTAGACCAATATTCTTCATGAATGTTGATGAAGGAAAAAAATAATCCTGCACAGAATATCACCAAATAGAAACCAGCAATATATAAAAAGCAAAATGCATCATGACCAAATTGAATGTATCCTGGAAATCCAAGGTTGGTTTAACTGATGAAATTTCAAGTGATGTAATATACCATATTAACAATTTTTTTAAAAAAATCATGTACTCATTAAATAGAAGCAGGAAGTGGAGAACCAAGATGGCGGGATAGCGAGAGGCAGTGTGTTGCCAGTGCTCCGAGAGTCAGAGCTCGGCCGGTGGGAAGACTGCTTCTTGACAAGAAAAATAGGGCAGCCAAAACTCAACAAAACAATGAGAGCCAAAGTGCCCTGAATGTGAGACAGTGGAAAGAGCGGAGGTCGGCAGGGAGCTCGAAGCATTTCACCTGGTAAGCGGAGAGCGGAGACAAAGGCGCCATCTTGGCTGAGCCACGCCAGCACCGCGGCTCCTGTAATCTTCCAGCAAAGAAACAACTGATTCTTGTGAAACCAGAGATTATAGTCCACCATCGAAAGCAGTCGACATCGGACTATTATGAAGCCCAAGTCGAACCAAATCCATACCTACAATGGCAATGACTGCAAAGGGTGGGACGCGAGCCTCACCCCCCCACAAAGAAAGCAACGCGGAGAGACATAGATGAGGTGGCCAGGCACAGGAGCACCCAACACTGAGAAAACGAGCAGCTGAAACATGGCCCCCCTGGAGTAGCCTAGCACCGGCATGGAATACCCCAGGACTGAGGACATGGATGGACATGGCATGGTCCCCCGGAGTCGCCCAGCAACAAGAACATGGGTGAGTGAGATAAAGAGAGGCAATGTGTCACTGGCACTCTGAAACTCGGAACTCTGCTGGCAAGAAGACTGCTTCTTTACAAGAAGCAGGGCAGCCAAAATTCTACAAAACAAAGAGAGCAGCAGAGTTCGAGGCAGCAGTCAGAGCAGGTGGGGGGGGGGCGCTATACAGAACTTCATGCATTTCACCTGGTAAGTGGAGAGCAGAGGCGAAGGCATCATCTATGCGGGGCCACACCTACACTGCGACTCCCGGAGACCAACAGCAGAGACAGCAGATCCTTGTGAAACCAGCAAGTATAGACCACCATTGAAACCAACCAACTCCAGAACATGATGAAGCCCAAGTCAATCCAGACCCACACCTATAACGATGATGATTACAAGGGGTGGGCCGTGAGCCTCTGCTCCCGCAATAAGTGGGATGAGAGACAAAGATGAGGTGGCCATACACAGGAGCAGCCCAACTCTGAGAACACAAGCCGATGAGCCACGGCCCCCCATGAGCAGCTCAACACCGTCCTGGAACACCTCAGAACTAAGGACATAAGTAGATGAGACATGCCCCCCCAGCGCCCCAGCACTGAGAAGACGGGAGGGTCAGCCCCTGGCCCCGCCCCCAGAGGCCCCCTGTGCTGGGGACGTGGGGCAGGTAAACCTTCAGCCCCACCCCCGGAGACCCCTGGTGCTGGGGACATGGGGCAGGCGAGTCCTCAGCTCCGCCCCCAGAGACCCCCTGGCCCTGGGGACACGAGGCGAGTGAGCCCTTGGCCCCGCCCCCAGAGACCTCCCCTTGGCTCTGGGGAAACGGGGCAGGAGACTCCCCGGCACTGGGGATGCGGGGCGGGTGAGCCCTTGGCCCCACTCCTGGAGACACCCCATCCCCCCCACCCCCGGCACTGGGGACACGGGGCGGGTGAGCCCTTGCATGTGTGTGTCAACCACCCTAAAATCCTTCAAGATGTATGATTGCAATGCACTAAAAAATAATAAAAGAAGCAGGAAAATCTTTTTTTTTAAATCAACAACTCTTCATTTAAAAACAAAACACGAGGATTAAAAATGGTGGAATAAACTGAGCATGGCAGCCCACACCTGTAATTCCAGTACTTGGGAGGCTGAGACAGGAGGATCACAGGTTCAAGACCAGCCTCAACAACTTAGTGAAACTCTGTTTCAAGAAAAAATAATAATAATAATAATAAAAAATAGGGCTGGGGGTGTAGCTCAGAGATAGAATGTCTCTAGGCTCAATCCTCAGTACCACCACCAAAAAAAAAAAAAAAGGAAGTGGACTAGAAGAAGGCAGTTTGTCCGGTAACTCAGAATTGAACCAGTGAAAATACTGCCCTTTGGCAAGAGAAGAAAGTCAGTCTGAGCTTAGCCCAAAAAAAAGGCAGTCTGAACTTGGCCAAAGCAGAGGATGCGCAGGGAGATGTTTGGAAAGCAGGGAGTAGATGTTTGCAGAGGGCTCGGTACTTCTCACTGGTAAGCGGAGAGCGGAGGCGGGAGCCATCATGAGGCGCCCACACTGGAGCTGGCTGCTGCAGGACCCGGGAGCTCCTGGTAAACATGGCTACACTGTCCCGGCCAGCGCTCACCGAGAGGCACAGTGTGCACTGGGCAGACAGGACTGAACACCACAGCGCGGACGGCACTCCGGGGGTGCAGGTCAGGGATGCGGAGGGGAGTCGGGTGGCCGGTGCCGTCCACCAGCTTAATTAAGAGGGTCGGGGAACTGAAACGCTGGGCGGAGTCCAGGCCTTGCACGGCCATATTGGAAGGCGGCAGAGTCTAAGGAACCCGGGGTGCTTCCTCCACCGGGGTGCTTCCTCCGCCGGGGTGCTTCCTCCGCCGGGGTGCTTCCTCCGCCGGGGTGCTTCCTCCGCCGGGGTGCTTCCTCCACCGGGGTGCTTCCTCGGGAGGCCCTGAGAGGCAGACGCCGGGCAGAGACTGGCGCGGCCTGGCCGTAGAGTGTGTTCACGTAATCTCTCCGGAGTCGACACCATCCAACCAGTTCCAAAGTTCCGAGCAGAACAAGGCCCCGGCTGCGGGAACTTCCCTTTAAGAACTCTGCACCAGCCCCACCTCCGGTGCATCAATCTATTCTGTCTGGACAAAACTCCAATAGACCGTGCTTTCCGTTCCATCCTCTCACGTGCTGGGGAGGCGGGAAGCTGGGCCCCATCTCAAACAATTCCAGTTCCAGGGCACTCCGGTCAGCAGCGAGGCAAGCAACGCAGAAGGAGGAAGGGCTGGAGATGTGGCTCAGTGGTAGAGCGCTGGCCTAGCATGCATGAGGCCCTGGGTTTGACCCCCAGCCCCGCAAAAGGGATGCCAGTACTTAGGAGGCTGAGACAGGAGGCTCACAGGTTCGAGGACAGCCTCAGCAAACAGTGAGACTTTCATCAACCTAGCGAGACCCTGTTTCCAAATAAAAATAAAATAAAATCTGGGGATGTAGCTCAGAGGTAGAATCCCCCTGGGTTCAATCCCTAGTGCCACCAGGAAAAAAAAAATCCCAGCTCTGCTCTCTCTAAGGGGGGGAACATCCTGAGAAGAAGAAAAAAGGATAGTCTAGCATAGGGACTAAATACCGACCTTTATCCATAGTACTGATGACTTCAACAGAGACACTTAATTTTTCATTTTCATTTTTTTTCTTCTTTTTTTTTTTTGTTGTTTATTCTTTTTTAAAGTTGGGGTTTTTGGGGGTTGGGGTTTTTGAAGGGGTTGGTACTGGAAGTTGAACCCAGAGGCATTCTACCTCCAAGCTGCACCCTCATCCATATTCTATTTTTCATATTGAAATAGGGTCTCACTAAGTTGCTGAGGCTGGCCTCTAACCTGTGATCCTCCTATTTCAGCCTCTGAAGTACTGGGATTACAGGCATGTGCCACCATGCCCGGCTTTGTTTTTTATTCATATAGTTACATATATATAATTTATACACACACACACACACACACACACACATTTGGGGGTTTTATTGTTTTCTTTTTATTATCCTTTGTTACTTTGCCCTGTTTTGTTCTTTTTGGGTTTGGTGGGGTTTTGTTGTTGTTGTCTGTTTCTTGCTTTTTGTAGTTTGTTTTTATTTCTCTTGTCACTTTTCTCTATTTCTCTCTTTGTTTTATTTATTTATTTATTTATTTTTTGGTGGCACTGGAGATTGAACCCAGGGGTGTATCACCTCTGAGCTATACCCCCAGCCCTTTTTTTATTTCAAAACAAGGTCTCACTAAATTGCTGAGGGTCTCACTAAGTTGCTGAGACTGGCCTTGAACCTGTGATTCTCCTGTCTCAGCTTCCCAAGTACTGGGATTACAGGTGAGCATCACCACTCCCCGCTCTTTTATCCTTTTTTCTCCCTCTAATAGTCAAATTCACTGTTCTCTCTTTCTTGCACTCTCTTTCTTTATTTTGTTACTTTTATCTATTTTTTCTGCCTTTATGGCCTTCCCTTGTTACCTCTCTTCTACTTTATCTCTTTTCTCCTTTTGAATATTCTAAACTTTCTTTTGACTTCCTACCCCATGTTCTTTTCTCTTAATGAACCATATTGTTACCAGCCTTTAGAACCATTTAGTTCTAAATATCCCCTTACCATTCATGTTGTTGCAATTATTAGTACTGTAGATGTCCTAGTTGAAACCTGGTGTTTAAAACTCTATCTTCACATGCCTGTAATCCCAGGATTTTGGTGGAACACAGGATCAAGGCCAGCCTCAGCAAAATAAAAAAAATAAAATAGGTTTGGGGGTATAGCTCAGAGGTAGAACACCCCTGGGTTCCATCCCCAGTACTAAAAAAAAAGTTGTATCTAGTTCATGGCTGCTCGTTGTTGCTGTTCTTAATCGCTGACACCACCATTCCTGTGTTCAGGGTTTTTAGTGTTGTGGCTGTCATAACAAGCACCTGGCATTTACTTTAATGTTGTCCATTCTTCAACACTGTGGTTGCTGTTGTTTACTTCCCCTTGTCTGTGAGGGACCGGGAATCTAGTGTGATTCTACATATTCTTGGGGTAGATGTTCTGCTGCTGAACTGTGTCCCCAACCCAGAGAAGAGATGGCTGCACTAATCATCACCAAAGAACTAGCAGTGAAGCTATGCTACAAAAAGAGGTGCAAACCAGAGCCGGGCGTGGCACTCGCTTGTCATCCCAGTACTTGGGAGGCTGAGACCAGAGGATCTGGGTTCGCGGCCAGCCTCAGCTACTTAGTGAGGCCCTCTGCAACTTAGTGAGACCCTGTTTCCAAATAAAGAATTAAAAATAGGGCTGGGGGTGTAGCTCAGAGGTAGAATGCCCCTGTGTTCAATTCCCAGTACCACACACACAAAAAAGGCACAAATCAAAGAACCGTGGAAACATGATAAAACAGGCCAAAAAGAGAACAATAAATACACACAACCCTACCACAGTGGGATTCTCTGAAAATACCAGAAGGTGAATTCAGAATTTTTATTATTAAAATGATCAAAGATCTAGAAGAGCTGAGAAATTAACTCAAAGAGAGTATACAGGAGCTAGGTATGGTGGCACACACTTGTAATCCCAGTACTTGGGAGGCTGAGACAGGCGGATCGCGGGTTCGCAGCCAGCCTCAGCTACTTAGTGAGGCCCCTCTATAATTTAGTGAGACCCTGTTTCAAAATAAAGAATAAAAAATAGGGCCAGGGGTGTAGCTCGGAGGTAGAATGCCCCTGGGTTCAATCCCTAGTACCGCAAAAAAAAAGAGAGAGTATACAGGATATAGATAAAGAAAATGAAACTCTGAAAAAGAACCAAACAAATCCTGCATTAAATGAAAGATACAATAAATCCAATAAAAATTTCAATAGAAAGTA
This sequence comes from Glis glis, assembly GCA_004027185.1. Taxonomy (NCBI): domain Eukaryota; kingdom Metazoa; phylum Chordata; class Mammalia; order Rodentia; family Gliridae; genus Glis; species Glis glis. Next base: position 4,189 of record PVJS01035864.1, on the reverse strand, counting down.
TCACCAATAGACTAGACCACATGGAAAACAGAGCCTCAGGAATAAAAGACAGAGTAGATGTAATTGAACACTTAGTCAATAATAAAAGACAAGCCAGGCATGGTGGCACATGCCTGTAATTCCAGTATTTGGGAGGCTGAGACAGAAGGATCGCAGGTTCAAGGCCAGCCTCAACAACTTAGCAAGGCCCTCATCAATTTAGCAAGATCCAATTTCAAAATAAAAAATAGGACTGAGAGTGTAGCTCAGAGGTGGAACACCCCTGAATTCAATCCCCAGTACCACCAAAACAAACAAACAATGTAATTCTTCATAGAGCTAGATAAAATGGTCCTAAAATTCACATGGAAGAACAAAAGACCCAGAATAGCCAAAGCAATTCTGAGCAATAAGAACCATGCTGGAGGCATCATAATATCTAATCTCAAATTATACTACAGAGCTCTAGTGTCAAAAAAAGTATGGTACTAGCACAAAAACAGACACAGAGCCGGGCGTGGTGGTGCACAGTTGTAATCCCAGTACTTTGGGAGGCGCAGACTGGAGGATCCGGGTTCGCGGCCAGCCTCAGCGCAGCGCTCTCTCTCTCTCTCTCTCTCTCTATCTCTCTCTCTCCTTAGTGAGGCCCTCCGCAACTTCGTGAGACCCGATTTCAAAATAAAGTATAAAAAATAGAGCCGGGGGTGTAGCGCAGAGGTAGAACGCCCCTGGGTTCAATCCCCGGTACCGCAAGAAAAAAAAAATAGACACATAGACCAATAGGAAAGAATAGAAGATATGGAAAGATGGAAAGAAATCTTCACACTTAAAGCCAGTCGATTTTTGCCAAGCGTGGTGGTGCACGTTTGTAATCCCAGTATTTGGGAGGCTGAGACCAGAGGATTCGGGTTCGTGGCTAGCCTCAGCTACTTAGTGAGGCCTTCCGCAACTTAGGGAGACCCTGTTTCAAAATAAGGAATAAAAAATAGGGCTGGGGGGTGTAGCTCAGAGGTAGAATGCCCCTGGGTTCAATCCCCAGCACCGCAAAAAAAAAAAAAAAAAAAAAAAGCCAGTTGATTTTTGACAAAGGAGCCAAAAACATACGTTGGAGAAATGACAGCCTTTTCAACAAATGATGCTGGGATAACTGGAGATCTGTATGTAGAAGAATTGGGAGGCTGAGACAGGAGGATCCGGGTTCGCGGCAAGTCTCAGTTACTTAGTGAGGCTCTCCGCAACTTAGTGAGATCCTGTTTCAAAATAAAGAATAAAAAATAGGGCTGGGGGTGGGTGCAGCCCAGAGGTAGAATGCCCCTGGGTTCAATCCCCGGTACCACCAAAAACAAAACAAAAAGAAGGATGAAATTGAACCCCTACCTCTCACCCTGCACAAAAGTGAACTCAAGTTAGATCAAAAACCTAAAAGTTAGACCAGAAATTTTGCAATTACTAGAAGAACACACAGGCCCAACTCTCTAACATACAGGCACCAGTAGAGACTTCCTCAATAAGAACCCCTAACGCTCAGGAAACAAAATCAAGAATCAATAAATGGATGGCATTGAATTAAAAAGCTTCTGCACAGCAAAGAAATCGAAAATCTGAGGAAGCCAAGTGTGATGGTGCACACCTGTAATACCAGTGCTTTGGAGGCTGAGACAGAAGGACCACAGGTTCAAGGACAGCCTCAGCAAGGTAGCGAGACTCTCAGCAACCTAGCAAGACCCTACTTTTTTTTTTTTTTGTGGTACTGGGGATTGAAACCAGGGGCATTCTACCTCTGAGCTACACTCCCAGACCTATTTTTTTATTCTTTATTTTGAAGCAGGGTCTCACTAAGTTGAGGATGGCCTCACTAAGTAGATGAGGCTGGTCTGCAAACCCGAATCTTCCAGTCTCAGCCTCCCAGGTACAGGGATTACAATCATGCACCACCATGCCCGGCTAAGACCCTACTTTAAAATTTAAAAAAAAATGACTTAGGTGTAGCTCAGAGGTAGAATGCCCCTGGGTTCAATCCCCAGTACCACACACACAGAAAAAGAAAAAGTCTGAGGAGAGAGCCTACAGAATGGGAGAAAATCTTTGCCACCTATTCCTCCAATAGAGGACTACTATCTAGAATATATAAAGAACTCAAAAAACTAACACCAAAAAACAAATAACACTATTAAAAGTGGGCAATTGAACCAAATAGACATTTCTCAAAAGAAGAAATACAAATAGCCAACAAATATATGAAAAAAAAATTGTGTGTGGTATTAGGGATGGAACCCAGGGACCTTCTACCTCTGGACTATGTCCCTAACCCTATTTTATTTTTTGTTTGGAAACAGGATCTCACTAAGTTGCTGAGAGCCTCACTAAGTTGCCGAGGCTGGCTCTGAACCTATGATCCTCCTGTCTCAGCCTCCCAAGTACTGGGATTACAGGCATGCACCACCATGCCTGGCTAAATTTTTAATTTTTAGGAATAATTTTTATACTTTTATTTGTGCCCTGTAATTATACATCATAGTGAGATTCAAAGTGATACATTCATATGTGCACACAGCACTCGGTGTATTTCCTTCTGCATCCCACCCCACTCCTTGCTTCTCCCTCCAGGTACATGTTAGTGAGATTAGTAGTGATTCCCTTCATATATGCACATAACATCATTTAAACTGTTCCCTTCCTCAACCCTTGCTTTTCCCCTTCCCACATCTCTCCCCCACTCCCCTTCCACTATTTTACTGGTAACTCCTCATTTAACTGAAGTCTTTTTTGTTACAAGTCCCTTATGAGCCAGGTTGGTGGTCCACACCTGTAACTGCAGTACTTGGGTGGCTGAGACGGGAGGATCACGGGTTCAAGGACAGCCTCAGCAAGTAGTGAGACTCTCATCAACCTAGTGAGACCCTATTTCAATTTTTTAAAAAATAGGGCTGGAGGTGTAGCTCAGAGGTAGAATGCCCCTGGGTTCAATCCCAGTACCCCAAAAAAATTAATTAAGTAAGTAAAAATTAAAGCAAAAGAAAAGCCAGGGGCAATGGCCCAAGTCTATAGTCCCAGCTACTTGGGAGGCTGAGTCAGGAGGATTACTTGAACCCAGAAGTTTGAGGCCAGCCTGGGCAACATAGCGAGACTCCGTCTCAAAAATAAAAAAAGAGAAAAGAAACAGGAAAACAACTTCCAGAAAGCCAGGATTACAAGGGAGCTTTCTCCATCTGATTAATGACATCTTCAAAAGCCTACCAATGGGCCAGGTGTGGTGGTGCATGTCTGTAATCCCAGTACTTGGGAGGCTGACACAGGAGGTTGGCAGGTTCAAGGACAGTTTCCGCAATTTAGCAAGACTCTCAGCAACCTAGTGAGACCCTGTTTCAAAACAAAAAATAAAAAGGACTGGAGGCGTAGCTCAGAGATAGAATGCCCCTAGGTTTAATCCCCAGTAACACGCACACGCACACACACACACACACACACACACACACACAGAGCCTACCATTGGGCTAGGATACAGCTTAGTGGTAGAGCGTTTTCATATCATGTGTAAGGTTCGGTGTTCAATTCCCAGTTACACACACACACAAGGTCTACCGTTAACATTACACTTAATAGTTTAAGCCGGGCATGGTGGTGCACACTTGTAATCCCAGTACTTGGGAGGCTGAGACAGGAGGATCGCAGGTTTGCAGCCAGCCTCAGCTACTTAGTGAGGCCCTCTGCAACTTAGTAAGACCCTGTTTCAAAATAAAGAATAAAAAATAGGGCTAGGGGTATAGCTCGAAAGTTGAATGCCCCTGGGTTCAATCCCCAGTACCGCAAAAAAAACTTAATAGTTTAATATTGAATCTTTTCCCCCTAAGGTTAAGAATAAGGCAAGGATATCCATTTCCCCACTTCCAGTCACCAGTGTACCTGAGGTCCTAGTTGGTGAGGTAAGGCAAGAAAGAAGTAAATGACATACAGTTTATAAAGGAAGAAGTAAGCCGGGTGTGGTGGCTCACGCTTGTAATCCCAGTACTTTGGGAGGCTGAGACCAGAGGATCCGGGTTCGCGGCCAGCCTCAGCTCTCTCTCTCTCTCTCTCTCTCTTTCCCTGTCTCTCTCTTTCTACTTAGTGAGGTCCTCCACAACTTCGTGAGACCCGGTTTCAAAATAAAATATAAAAAATAGGGCCGGGGGTGTAGCGCAGAGGTAGAACGCCCCTGGGTTCAATCCCCGAG
>PVJS01035863.1:5362-20862 GCA_004027185.1 Glis glis | reverse complement strand
TTTTTTTTTTTTTTTTTTTTTTTTTTGGCGGTACCGGGGATTGAACCCAGGGGCAGTCTTCCTCCGAGCTACACCCCGGCCCTATTTTTTATCCTTTATTTTGAAACCGGGTCTCACGAAGTTGCGGAGGGCCTCACTAAGTAGCTGAGGCTGGCCGTGAACCCGGATCCTCCGGTCTCAGCCTCCCAAGTACTGGGATTACAAGTGTGTGCCACCACGCCCGGCCCTATTGCCCCCTTTTCATAAAAGAAAAAATTATAGCCAGGTGGGATGGTGCACACCTGTAATTCCAGTACTAGGGAGGCTGAGATAGATCACAGGTTCAAAACCAGCCTCAGCAACTTGGCGAGGCCCTCAGCAATTTAGTGAGACCTGTTTCAAAATAAAAAATAAAATAGGGCTGGGGGTGTAGCTTAGAGGCAGAATGCTCTGGGTTCAATCTCCAGTATCTCATACACACACAAAAAAATTATGCAGTGCCCCCCTGTGCACTTCCACTGACCTCTTATTTTATTCAGTGCCCCCCAATTGTACCCAAGGCTACTACTTTCCCCCTGAATTGTTCCAGCATCCCCTCCTCAGGAGCAGTATCCCTGACACTTTGGGAATCTATGTACTACAGCGACCAGCACGCTGCATTTAGTTTATAGAGACTCTGCTGGCATTTAGAGCCTCTCACCCAAGTCCAGAAGCTCACCTTGCTTCACCTCAGTGACAACAGTTATTAAAAGTGCACTTTTTTTTGTTTGTTTTTTGGTACTGGGGATTGAACCCTGGGGCATTCTACCTCCAAGCTACACACCCAGCCCTTCTTTTTATTTTTGTAGTTGGAAACAGGGTCTCACTAAGTGCCAAGGGCCTCACAAAGTTACTAAGGCTGGCCGAGAACTTGCGATCCTCCTGTCTCAGCCTCCCAAGTATTGGGATTACAAGTATGCACCAGCACCCCAAGCTAAAAGAACACTCTTTATAACCCTTCCTGTCCCCATGACTCAGCACTGGCACCCACTCATCCTCCATTGCTGAGTGACTAACAAACTTTCAGAACAAACAGAAAATGGACTGGTACTTTTTTTTTTGTAGTACTGGGGATTGAACCGAGAGGCATTCTACCTTCGAGCTACACCCCCAGCCCGATTTTATTTCTTATTTGGAAACAGGGTCACATTAGGTTGATGAAAGGCTCACTACTTGCTGAGGCTATCCTCCAACCTGCGATCCTCCTGTCTCAGCCTCCCAAGTACAGGGATTACAGGCGTGTGCCACCACGCCTGGCTTGGACTGGTACATTTTAAAAGGGGAAAGTTGCCGGGTATGGTGGCGCACAATTGTAATCCCAGTACTTGGGAGGCGGAGACCAGAGGATCGCAGGTTCACGGCCAGCCTCAGCTACTTAGTGAGGCCCTCCGCAACTTAGTAAGACCCTGTTTCAAAAATAAAGAATAAAAAATAGGGCTGGGATGTAGCTCGGAGGTAAAATGCCCCTGGGTTCAATCCCCAGTACCGCAAAAAAAATAAATAAGTAAAAGAGGGAAGTTTACATGTTTGAATGTTGGGAGAATTGGCAAACTCTTATTTCCAAATGAGTTATTTAGGACATATTTCTAAGCATTTTATTTTTTTATCTATTCAAAGTGATTTTTTTTTACACTTATGAGAAATATAAACTTCTCGTCTGTTGCTGAAGTCCTGGCCCCAACTGGGTGTTTGGTTTTGATGTGGGTGGGTGTGCGCGTACATGCGTGCACATGCGTGTATGTATCACTGGATATTGAACTCAGCGGTGATCTTCCTCTGCGCTACACCCCCAGCCCTATTTTGATTTGTGTTTGAAACAGGATCTCACTGAGTTATTACATACTGGTCTCAACCTGCAGTCCTCCTATCTCAGCCTCCCAAGTACTGGGATTGTAGGTGTGTGCCGCTGTGCTCGGCCCCAGCTGGTTTTAACCATGATGGTTGAATTAGAGGTGAAAAAAAAGGAATTAGAAACACAGCACCTTTAGCGCTCATTTTTCCTGTGGAGCCAGTGCTAGGAACTAAATTATTAATAGTTATTTTTTCTGAAGAAGTATTAGCATTCTAATATGACTGTTCTAGGCTAAAATGACACAGTATGATTTTTAGTGTATTTGTTGAGGTATACTTCTGCAAAGAAGATGGAATTTGGGGGTTGGAATTTCAGGTAGTTTAACATTCACTTATTTGATTTTCTGAAGCCCCCTGTCCCATATCCAGTTGTCCTCAAGTCTCATAAACCTAATTCTTTCTCGGTCTTCCATTCAGTAGTGTCTGCAGCTACTTATTTCTCTCTGTCGCCCACCAAAGAGGTCTTATTCGTCTTTGGTGGGTGGGTGTTAAATGATTAGCAGTGATACTGGTACAGTTTGTTTAATAGATGAGAAATTCAAGGCTGGAGTAATTTACCCAAGTGTAATGATAGCAAAGTTAGAATTTGAAACCATACTTTCTAGGGCTTTTATCAGTATTTCCTTCCCTAAACTATAACATACTTGTACCATAAAAATAAGATGAGGAAATTAAGCGTAGAAAGGGAAGAATTATAGTAAAACTTTCTGGTCAGTAAGAATTGTCTGGAGCCTGCTGTGGTGGCGCATGCCTGTAATCCTCAGGAGGCTGAAACAGAGGGTCACAGGTTCAAGACCAATCTCAGCAATTTAGCAAGACTCTCAGCAACCCAGCAAGACCCTGTTTCAAAACAAAAAATAAAAAGGGCTAGGCGTGTAGCATGGAGGTAGAATGCCCCTGGGTTCAGTCCCCAGTACCACACACACAAAAAAGAATTTTACTGGCCGGGCATGGTGGTGCACGCTTGTAATCCCAGTACTTTGGGAGGCGGAGACCGGAGGATCCGGGTTCGCAGCCAGCCTCAGCTCTTTCTCTCTCTCTCTCTCCCTGTCTCTCTCTCTCTCTCTCTCTCTCTCTCTCTCTCTCTTTTTCTCCCCTTAGTGAGGCCCTCCGCAACTTTGTGAGACCCAGTTTCAAAATAAAGTATAAAAAAAATAGGGCCGGGGGTGTAGCGTGGAGGTAGAACGCCCCTGCGTTCAATCCCCGGTACCGCAAAAAAAAAAAAAATTTTTTTTTTACTGAATTTGGCTGCTAATCTGCACAAGCCAGTGAAAAGGAGCCAGGCATGTTGGTGCACTCCTGTAATCCCAGTACTTGGGAGGCTGTGACGGGGATTGCAGGTTCAAGGCCAGCCTCAGCAATTTAGCAAGACCCTATTTCAAAATAAAAAATAAAGAGCCAGGTGTGGTGGCACAAGCCTGTAATCCCAGTTCTTGGGAGGCTGAGACCAGAGGATCTGGGTTTGCGGCCAGCCTCAGCTACTTAGTGAGGCTCTCCGTAACTTAGTGAGACCCTGTTTCAAAATAAAGAATAAAATATAGGGCTGGGGGTGTAGCTCGGAGGTAGAATGCCCCTGGGTTCAATCCCCAGTACAGCAAAAAAAATGGGGGGCTGGGGGTGTGGCTCAGAGGTAGAAAGACCCTGGATTCAATCCCCAGTACAAAAAAAAATTAAAAAGAATAGCAAATTGCATCACTTTGCACAATAAAAAAAATTATGGAGAAAACATGTAAATTAAAACTTCTTGCCGGGCGTGGTGGCGCACGCTTGTAATCCCAGTACTTTGGGAGGCGGAGACCGGAGGATCCGGGTTCACGGCCAGCCTCAGCTCTCTCTCTCTCTCTCTCTCCCTGTCTCTCTCTCTCTCTCTGTCTCTCTCTCTCTCTCTCTACTTAGTGAGGCCCTCCGCAACTTCATGAGACTCGGTTTCAAAGTAAAGTATAAAAAATAGGGCCGGGGCGTAGTTCAGAGGTAGAACGCCCCTGCGTTCAATCCCCGGTACCAAAAAAAAAACTTCTTCATCACCCCCCCATCCTTGTCTTGACTAATACAGATAATTTCAGAGCAACCAGAGACTTACATATTTTTAAATCAGAAATACTTCTCTATCTCTGGGCATTATGGCTCATGCCTGTAATCCAACTACTAAGGTGGGGAGGAAGGGGGGACTAATTCCCTATCTGCCAACATGTAAATACACCAAGGAATAGTAAGTTGGTCTACAAATACTTGAATTGCCAACTATATTTGAGTTCTATGCCTATAATGCTTTCTATCTGTAGTAATCCCATTAAGTCTGGTAGAAATTTAGAACTAGACTTCAAAGATTATTTAGTCCAGACTCCTTACTTTATACTTAAGGAAACTGAGGTTCAGACCTGGTGACAAGGCAGAACTAGAATGCGCATCTCATTTTATCTCTATTACTCCTTGATCCTGAGTTAAACTTCTGTATGGTGAATCATTACCTCCTTCCAGTTCTGAGGTGTGTGTTCTTGTTGGATTTTCCTATGTGACTTTTGTGGGAAGGAGCCAGATATGTGAAATACGCGATTTTTACTAGTTGTCGGAACAGGATTGTGAAGTTGTGATTGAGGTACAAGGAAACCTGTGTTCTGCTGCTCCCGTTTCTGTGTTGTGGCGAGCTCGACCAGTGTGAAACCTGCTTCTGTTGCTGTCCACGTTGCTCTTTCTGGCCTTTGGATGCTCAGAGGGCAAGAATTTCTGTGATATTTTAAATTTTTATCTATTAACACTGCAGAAAATATGAGACAGGACCACCACAGTAAATGCATAAGAGTTTGCAAGTAAGAGTTGCTCCCAGTTTGCCTTGGAAGTAGTAATAGAGTTGTTCTGACCATCAGGTCAGATGCTCCCAAATATAAGCCAGTGTGTCTGTGTGTCTCTCTCACTCTCTCTCCTCTGCTCAAGGTTCTTCTCTCCCATTACTAGACTATATTGATGTAGTAACCAAATGTAAATGCTCTGACTTTAAAACAGTATGATGAGCAGAAGAAATCAGGGACAGATAAAGATGATACCACCATATTCACGTGTTTTGAAAACTATTTTGAGGCTTCTACATAAACCTAGAATTGTTATATAATCATAATGAGGCAATCTGGGCAATATACAATATAGGAAGCCCCAGAGTGCTTCTAAAGGCTGCTCTAGTCTGAGATTATTTCCTAAAAGTTTTAAGTTAAGTAGAAAATAAGCTGGGCATGGTGGCGCACACTTGTAATCCCAGTACTTGGGAGGTTGAGACTGGAGGATCGCAGGTTCGCGGCCAGCCTCAGCAACTTAGCGAGGTCCTGTTCCAAAATAAAGAATAAAATAGGGCTGGAGGTATAGCTTGGAGGTAGAATGCCCCTGGGTTCAATCCTCAATACTACACACACAAAAAAGCAGAAAATATAAAAAGTATTTAGAGCTGAGAAGAGGAGATCATCAGATTCAGATAAAATACGGTTTGTGGCTCTGGGAATCTTCACTTTCCAAAGCACAGTGAAAGTCAATACCCCTATAGTTAGCTTAGCTTTTTGTATTTTATTTTGTTTTGTTTTTGTTTTGTGGTGCTAAAGATGGAACCCAGGGCCTCACACATGTTAGGCAAGTGTTCTACCATCCCCAGACCAGCAGGTTAATTTCTTTAAGCAAGGTGTTGACTTTGCTGTTATCTGAGCTGATTTTTCATAGACTTTTCACCTACTCAACTTGTCTGACTACAGAAGGGCTATGGTAGGAAACAGTTCTAAACACCATTAGGAAAAGCATTTATCCCCCTAAGAAATTAGCTTCTTTTAAAAAATAAAATGAAGCTGGCGTGGTGGCATATGCTTGTAATCCCAGTACTTGGGAGGCTGAGACAGGAGGATCACAGGTTTGAGGACAGTCTCAGCAAGCAGTGAGACTCTCATCAACCTAGAGAGACCCTGTTTCCAAATAAACATAAAATAGGGCTGGAGGTGTAGGTTGGAGGTAAAATGTCCCTAGGTTCAATCCCCAGTGCTACCAAAATATAAAAATAAAGAGCCAGGCATGGTGGCGCATGCTTGTAATCCCAGTACTTGGCAGGCTGAGACCAGAGGATCCGGGTTCATGGCCAGCCTCAGCTACTTAGTGAGGCCCTCCGCACTTAGTGAGACCCTGTTTCAAAATAAAGAATAAAAAAATCGGACTGGGGGTGTAGCCCAGAGGTAAAATGCCCCTGGGTTCAATCCCCGGTACCACAAATAAATTAATTAATTAATTAATTAAAAATTAAATGAGCTGGGCCTAGTGGTGCCTGCTTGTAATCCTAGTACTTGGGAGGCTGAGACAGGAGGATTGCAAGTTCGTGGCCAGCCTCAGCAACTTAGTGAGCCCCTGTTTCAAAATAAAAAAAAAAATAGGGCTGGTGGTATAGCTCAAAGGTAGAATACCTCTGGGTTCAATCCCTAGTACCAATAAAAAATAAATAAGTAGCCGGACATGGTGGCGCACACTTGTAATCCCAGTACTTGGGAGGCTGAGACAGGAGGATCGCAGGTTCGCGGCCAGCCTCAGCAACTTAGTGAGGTCCTGTTTCCACATAAAAAATATAATAGGGCTGGGGATGTAGCTCAGAGGTAGAATGCCCCTGGGTTTTATCCCCAGTACAAATAAATAGATAGTTTATTAATCGTGCCAGTAATAATTAAGCCATGAATTTAGAATTTTTGAGTCTTAGAGGGAAAAACACCCAGTGCCAAAGTCCACTGGAAGAAAGGGAGTGTCTTAACATTTTTTGTCACCTTCCTTAATTCTTCCTATCTTACTTATGTTAGAGATGACTTGTATGAGAGACAGAGCAATGATACTATTCACCTGCTCTGTCCCCTGACACTCCCAGTAGTGACATAAAGGCTTTATAAGCTCTATGACTTCTCAGGTTATCAAAGCCATCTCCTTGCCTCAGTGTAAGAGGGCCAGTTATAGCCATGTGGATATGCCTGCCACTTCTAAGACAGTGCTAAAGGCACTGGGCATAGTGACACATGCCTGTAATCTCAGTACTTGGGAGGCGGAGACAGGAGGATTGCAGGTTCAAGAACATTACATGGTAACTTAGTGAGACCCTTAGTGAGACCCTGTTTCAGAATAAAATAGGGCTGAGGGTATGGCTTAGTGGTAGAGCACTTGCCTAGCCCTAGGTTCAATTCTCAGCACTACAAAAAAAGAAAGTAAAGGATATTTAGGCTAGCCGTGGTGGCGCATGCCTATAATCCCAGTACTCAGGAGGCTGAGACAGGAGGATCGCATGTTTGAAGCCAGCCTTACCAATTTAGCAAGGCTCTCAGCAACTTAGCGAGACCCTGTTTCCAAATAAAAAATGAATTTGGGCTGGGAGTATAACTTAGAAGTAGAATGCCTCTGGGTTCAATCCCCAGCACCATAAAAAAATAAAATGAGCTGGTGATGTAGCTCAGAGATAGAACGCCCTTGGGTTCAATTCCCAGTACCACACATATACTCAAAAAGATCACATGCCTAATTTGCATACTTTACATGCTTAACTTTGCATGTGGCCAAAATTTTCAATCTTTTTTTTTCCCGCCCCTAAATATGTTTGTTCTTCTTTTCTTGCCGAAGCATTTAATATGCAAGACTAACAAGAACCACCATGTTTATAGGATCAGTTTTTATTTTTCATAGGCTCTTTTGTGCTCTGACCTACAATGAGTCATCATGCAGTATAAAATATGCTACCTGAAGTCAGTGACTGTGTTTTTTTTTTTTTTATTTTTTTTTATTTTTTGCTGAAATGGGGATTGAACCCAAGGGCATTCTACCTCCAAGCTATACCCCCAGCCCTATTTTTTATTCTTTATTTTGAAACAGGATCTCACTAAGTACCTGAGACTAGCTGCAAACCGGGATCTTCCAGTCTCAGCCTCCTAAGTACTGGGATTACAAGTGTGCACCATCATGCCTAGTTAGTGACGGTTGTTTTTGAAAAAAACTAGTTAATAAGAGAAAACTTGTTTTCTTTGAGTTTAGACTTATTTGTACACACATCTCTTTTGAGCTGACTTCGGTTATAAATTGGCTGTATTCCATATCTACATACACAAAGACTCACTTAAATATTTGGATTTTTTTTTTTCCACAGCCATCTCTTCCTGTACTCTACACCCTGTCTAGCCAGGCTACACATGAAGCTGTTCATCTCCTTTGCAGGATGTTGGTCTTTGATCCAGTAAGTAGTATTTTTTTATATTTTTAAAATGACCTAAAAATACACATGTTCTAAGAGAAACATCTGTTTTTTTAATAGTTTTGCAATGTAAATAATGACTCTTCAAATGATAAACCTCAATCTTCAGTTTCATGTTTATCATGTTCACTCATCAAACAGAGGTTTATTAATGCTTATAACACTTGATGAAGAGAGATGAGGAACTGTACCATTCTTATTTATCTCGATATTTGCAAAAGGAGTTTGACACTAAGACTAATCAGGAGAACAAATTTTAAGATTTGAAACAAACAAACAAAAAAAAAAACCCTGCCCATTGTTTTGCATAAAGAAATGTTTATTCTTTGGGTTGTCAAGATTATAGCTTTACCAAATGCCCTTTCTGGACTTGATTCTTCTGGGATATATCACAAATTGTACCATAAATTGAACTCTTCATTTAGTCATTCATCCAAAAGAATATTTATTACTCATAGCCGGGAGTGGTGGCACATGCCTATAATCCCAGTATTTGGGAGGCTGAGAAAGGAGGATTGAAGGTTCAAGGCCAGCCTTGGCAACCTCATGAGGCCCTCCGCAACTTAGTGAGACCCTGTTTCAAAATAAAAAAGTAAAATAGGGCTGGGGGTGTAGCTCAGAGGTAGAATGCCTCTGAATTCAATTCCCAGTACCACAAAAAAATTTTTAAAAATATTTAGTACTCATCTCGATGCCAATAATTATTGTCAAAGAAGACGCAAAAATGGAAAAATTTAGAAAATTTTCTTTGACGAAAATACAAAGTCACTAAATACAAAACATAGCATGTGTTTAAAGAATACAAGACACACGCACAAAGTTACCAGTTACTGAGATTACTTTGGTCTGTTTGTGATGAGAAAACAGCAGCTTTCTCACGTGATGACCCAATCCACAGAGATCATAACTATCTTTGGATAACATAACAAAAATTACAGACAAAGAACTGTGCTGTTTGAGATCCAGGTTTGTGAGAAATAGTCAAAAGTTTGTTACTTTGGGGGGTCAGAACCAATCAGATGACCCAAGTTATTTTTGTCACATCTCAGGGTACAAAGTGGATTTTTTTGTTGTCATTTGCTTAGCGTTTGTTCTATTTTATTTTTACTGTGCTATGTGAACTACATAGTGATATTGCAAGCAAGACAAAGTAACAGTTCTTGCTTCCGGAGACTCCTTAAGGTCAAGTTCTCATCATTAAGGATAGTTCCAGTCACATAACTTGCATAATGAGCTAGTGATTCTTATCATTAGTTTGATATCATGTTTTATTTTTACCTATAAAGATGTTAATTAATACATAATGAACCTCTTTCTATGGTTAACCAAACTAGAGCCACATGAAATTCACACTGCAGAGGTAATTTCTGTCTGCCCATATAGGATTTTGCAAGGGCCCTAGGGTTAAAATATATTTTTGTGTTAGAAAAAATTTTTTTAGTTCTATTTAGGTTAGGAAGCAAGACTCATGTCATTCACCTCTGCCAGGTTTTCCTACGCTGCTTATAACTGACGGTAAGGGGTCTGAGGCCTTACATCTATCGATGCCCTACCCTGCCAGGAAGTCAGTCTGTAACCTGTAGAACACTACCAAGCCTAGTCTCCTGGGAGGCCTTTTAGACATAAGTTCTACATGTGAAGTATGGTCCTTATAACTTAATTAAGGGGTTGTCACCCCTAACTAAGTGAAATGTTTTGGTGTGATTGTAATTACAAATTAAAGATTTATCTGGTAAGAAAAGTGTTTTTTTTTTTGGTTTTGGGGGGTTGCTGGGGAGTGAACCTAGGGCCTATCACTGAGCTATACCGCAAACCCAGAAGACATATTCTTATTGCATCTATATAAATATATTATCATTAAATATGTATGTAAAGGCCAGGCATGGTAGCATACACCTGTTATCCCAGCTACTCACGAGGCTGAGGCAGGAGGATTGCAATTTACAGACCAGCCTGGACAAATTAGCAAGACCCTGCCTCAAAATAATTTTTTTTTTTTTTTGAACTGGGGATTGAAGCCAGGGGCATTCTACCTCCCATCCCTATTTTTTATTCTTTATTTTGAAACAGGGTTTCACTAAGTTGCAAAGGGCCTCACTAAGTAGCTGAGGCTGGCCTGGAACCTGCGATCCTCCTGTCTCAGCCTCCCAAGTACTGGGATTACAAGCGTGCGCCACCACGCCCGGCTTAGCATTATTTTTACATGGCAGTAAAATCAGAGAAAATACAAATGTTTTAAACAATTTACAAATATTTACTCAGACTGATTTATGCAGAGTCATCTTGCATAGGAATATATGATTTCTTTATCTTACAGAATTATATACCTAAACTTTTTTTTTATGGTAGTGAGGATTGAACCCAGGGGCATTTTACCTCCGAGCTACACCCCCAGCCCTATTTAATTAATTAGTTTATTTATTCTAATTTTGAGACAGAGTCTCACTAGATTGATGAGTCTCACTACTTGCCGAGGCTGTCCTCAAACCTGCGATCCTCCTGTCTCAGCCTCCCAAGTACTGGGATTACAAGCGTGTGCCACCACGCCAAGCTGTTAATATTTTTTTAAGGTCCACTTGGGGCTGTGCGGCTGCTAAGACAGGAGGATCCCAAGTGCCAGGCCAGCCTCAGCAATTTAGCAAGGCCCTCTGCAACATAGTGAGGCTCCATTTCAAAATAAAAATAAAAGTCCTGAGGGTATAATAGCTCAGAGGCAGAATGCCCCTGGGTTCCATCCCCAGTACCCCCGACACACACACACAAAGGCCAGTTGAAATAGGAGTTTACTCCATTTGATTTTAAGAGATATCATGGTGTATAACTTCCCTACAGAAGTATACAGAGTGCATTGCTTTGTTTACTTAGAAATATTTTATATTTGTAAAATGAAAAATTTTATCAACTTTTCCTCAAAAGTTGATAAAGCAACAAAATCTAGGATAGAAACTAGTGTCCATAGCAGTGGTGGCACATGCCTATAATCCCAGTACTTGGGAGGCTGAGACAGGAGGATCGCAGGCTCAAGGACAGCCACAGCAAGTAGTGAGACTCTCATCAACCTAGTGAGACCCTGTTTCAAAATAAAAACAAAATAGGGCTGGGGTAGTGTAGCTTAGAGGTAGAATGCCCCTGGATTCAATCCCCAGTACCACATACCAAAAAAAGTATCCATATCTATTAGAAATGTTGATAAAAGAAACAAGAAATAAACTGGGCAAGGTGATACAAGCCTGTAATCCCAGTACTTGGGAGACAGGAGAATTGCAGTTTCAAGGTCAGCCTCAGCAATTTAGCAAAACCCTCAGCAACTTAGCAAGACCCTGTTTCAAAATAAAAAATGAAAAAATGTAGCTAAGAGGTAGAATGCTCCCACTTTCAATCTCTAATACAAAAAAAGTAATTAAATACCATTAAGTCCTTCAGACAGAACACCATTATTGAAAATTGAGTAATTTTGTGATTTTCTCAATTTAACAGGACAGTTTCTTCATTTCAGTGTTCATACTCCTTATAAAATGACAGTGTCCTTTCTTTAGCCATATTTGAAAAGTCCTAAAAAATTAATTTCTTTAGAGAAATGGAAGTTGATGGTTGCGTGCCAGGGATTTGATTTACTTTTCGTCCAATGGTTTCTCTTAGGTAAAGAAGAACCCTTACTGGTACACACAGAACACGCAGAGCCTGCTATCAATAGCCGGGGGAAATACCAAAACCTTTTCAACCCTACATTCTCCAATTTCAGGAAATAACAGAATCTGCAGACAAAAAAGACTAACATGGGAACTAGATTCCAGCTGCTGGTGCCAGCTGACAGACCCAGTGTCTGCCATCTGCTACCTGACAGGAATGACTTAATGGTCAGATGATAAAATGAAAACCCAGATTCAATCACTGCTGCCCCTGTGTGGACAGGCGGCACGCTCTGTCACAAACAGTTGGCCAGCAGCTACACGTAGTGTGCCAAAGCCAGAGTGCTTGGTCCCTCGTGGGAGACTGAGTAGAGGGGCCGAGGAAGGGGGAATGAAGACCAGAGGGCCTCAACCAGCAGGATGGGCAGTCGGCCTACTTGTTTCTTTGGGTCCAAACAGTAAACCTCTATCCCAGTAGATCTCTATCTCCCGAAAAAGCTGTCAAAGGAAGAGTAAGACTTTTCTAGAAAAAGAAAAGAAAGAGCCAGGTGTGGTGGCGCACACCTGTAATCCCAGTACTTGGGAGGCTGAGACAGGAGGATCGCAGGTTCGAGGACAGCCTCAGCAAGTAGTGAGACTCTCATCAACCTAGTAAGACCCTGTTTCAAAATAAAAATAAAATAGGGCTGGGGATGTAAGCTCGGAGGTAGAATGCCCCTGGGTTCAATCACCAAAAAAGAAAAAAAAAGAAAAGAAAGCTCACGTTGCTAAGAATGTAAGAATGTGAACGAGTCAGGCTTCAGAAGGGCTAGATCGCCACATACACAGATACTGAAAGGGGGAAGAAAAACGAGGTTATTCAGTTGGTGTCTGTCCATGTTGGATAAGCATCGGCTTTCTTTGTGTTTATCTTGAGAGGTCAAGGCTTGCCTTTTAGGATATCAGCATAGCAAAAAAAAAAAAAAAACATAGATAAAAATATTTGGGGCAATCTAGGTTTATGGGTAATAGCTCACATTTTATTGTTTGGGGGACTAGAACCAGTCGGAATGACCTAGTAGTTTTTGGTTTATTTGAGTGCAGAATGATTTTCCTTTTAAAATTGTGTTATGTGACCTGCTTGGTCATACTGGAAGTGGGACAGAGTGTCAGTTTTTATTCTCCTCTCTACCATTGAGTCTATCCTTAAGTCCTGTAAAACCCACTTTTCTCTTAGTAGTATTAATATGTTCACTGAGCACTGAGGAACAATTTTTTTTTGCAGTACTGGGATTGAACCCAGGGGCATTCTACCTCCAAGCTACACCCCCAGCCCTATTTTTTTATTCTTTATTTTGAAACAGGGTCTCACTAAGTAGCTGAGGCTGGCCACGAACTTGCAATCCCAGAACTTGCAAGTTCTGGGATTACAAGCATCTGCCACCACACCCAGCTAGCAACAATTTTTTAATGGAAAAATTAGTTTAAAAGTTTATGGGTAAACCAGGCATGGTGGCACACGCCTCTGTAATCCCAGTACTTGGTAGACTAAGACAGGAGGATCTCAGGTGCAAGGTTGGCCTCAGCAACATAGAGAGACCCTCAGCATACCTACTGAGGCCCTGTTTCAAAACAAAAAAAATAAGAAGGGCTGGGGGTGTAGCTCAGAGTTAGAGTGCTCCTGGGTTCAATCCCTAGTACCCAAAAAAATTTAAAAATAAAAACTTTATGGGTTAGCCAGGCACAGTGGTGTACACCTGTACTCCCAGCTGCTTTGGAGGCTAAGGAAAGAGGACCTCCAGTTTGAGCCCATTCTGGGCAAATAGTGAGACACACAATTAAATAGAAAGACTGGGGATATAGCTCAGTGATGGGGTACCTGCCTAGCACGCACAAAGTCCTGGGTTCAATCCCCAGTACTTAGCTCCTTCAAAGCATACATATTTAAATGTCATGATATTTATCATTTTTGACTCTGCACACATACTTTTCAAGGTAGAAACTTGTCAGTATTTTAGCAGATAAGCACTTTTTGTTTTGTTTTGTTTTGTTTTTGCTAAACCAGGGATTGAACCCAGTGGTACTCTACCACTGAGCTACATTTCCAGCCCTTTTATTTTTTATTTCAAGATAGGATTTCACGAAGTTGCCCAAGCTGGCCTTGAACCTGTGATTCTCTTACCTCAGCCTCCTGAGCAGCTGGGATTACAGGTGTGCACCACCACACCAGACTCCAGACAGGCACTTCTGAGCATTTTATGGTGATAGATGATAACAGTAGTTTGTTGTCCTAAGTCATATACTCCCTCTACTGCTATGACCCCCTCCTCTAAAGCTTTTAAATATCCCTCTTTGCCCAAAATGTTCTGAATATTAAGTATAAGCTGTGTAAAGCACTGTCTTGTGAGAGATCTTGTGTGGACAGTCATGCTTATCTGTAGTGTTGATGTGCTGGTCTCTAAATTTGATTTCAGTCGAAAAGAATATCCGCTAAGGATGCCTTAGCCCACCCGTACCTAGATGAAGGGCGACTAAGATACCACACGTGTATGTGTAAATGTTGCTTTTCCACATCGACTGGAAGAGTTTATACCAGTGACTTCGAGCCCGTCACCAATCCCAAATTTGATGACACTTTTGAGAAGAACCTCAGTTCTGTCCGACAGGTTAAAGGTAAGTGTCTTTTCTGGCCTTTGGCCATGCAAGATGACTAGTAACATTTTTCATCATGTGGCCAGAAATCCAGGCTCTGGATGCTGACCAAAGCTCCTCCATGTGTTTATTTTACAACCTGTGTATAGCTATTTGTCCAAGAAATATATGCTAAGAAAGGTATGTGTGTTACAGAATGCCTGCATTAAGGGAGGGGAGCCAGAGGAATGATATTTTGTTTGTTTTTATTTTCAAAGTTTTAATGACTATGACTCAATATATTTGATTTGTATATATTCAGTGCCATTTCATTAAATGAAACATGTTGGATTTCTTTTTATTTATTGTGTGTGTGTGTGTGTGTGTGTGTGTGTGTGTGTGTGTGTGGTACTGGGTTTTGACTCAGGGGCATTCTATCTCTGAGATACACCCCCAGCCCTATTTTTTTGGGTTTTGTTTTTGGTTTTGGTTTTGGTTTTTTTTGCGGTACTGGGGATTGAACCCAGGGGCGTTCTACCTCCGCGCTACACCCCCAGCCCTATTTTTTATCCTTTATTTTGAAACCGGGTCTCACGAAGTTGTGGAGGGCCTCACTAAGTAGAGAGAGAGAGAGACAGGGAGAGAGAGCTGAGGCTGGCCGCGAACCCAGATCCTCCCGTCTCCGCCTCCCAAAGTACTGGGATTACAAGCGTGCGCCACCACGCCCGGCTTATTTTTTTGTTTTGAAATAGGGTCTCGGTAGGTTGATACTTGCTGAGGCTGTCCTCAAACCTATGATCCTCCTGTGTCAGCCTCCCAAGTACTGGGATTACAGGTGTGTGCCACCACACCTGACGAGTTTCTTTTTATATAACACATATAACATACATTTTTTGGTTTGGTTTGGATTTTTTTGTTTTTTGTTTTTGTTTTTGTTTTTGTTTTTGTTTTTGTTTTTGTTTTTGTTTTTGTTTTTGCGGTACCGGGGATTGAACGCAGGGGCATTCTACCTCCACGCTACGCCCCCGGCCCTATTTTTTTATACTTTATTTTGAAACCGGGTCTCACGAAGTTGCGGAGGGCCTCCCTAGGTTTTTGTTTTGGGGGGGGTTTTGTTTTGAGTTTGGGTTTGGATTTTTTTTTTTTTTTTTTTT
>PVJS01035862.1:0-20764 GCA_004027185.1 Glis glis | reverse complement strand
GCTGGCCGCGAACCCGGATCCTCCGGTCTCTGCCTCCCAAAGTACTGGGATTACAAGCATGTGCCACCACGCCCGGCGTCCCAATTTTTTATTCTTTATTTTGAAACAGGGTCCCACTAAGTTGCAGAGGGCCTCACTAAGTAGCTGAGGCTGGCCGCGAACCTGCGATCCTCGTCTCAGCCTCCAAAGTGCTGGGATGACAAGCGCATGCCACCATGCCCGGCAGGATGTTTTCTTTTATTTATTTTATGTGTGTGTGTGTATGGTACTGGGGGTCTTCTACCTCCAGGCTACACCCCCAGCCCTATTTTATTTTTTTTATTTGGAAACAGGGTCTCACTAAGGTGCTGAGAGCCTCACTAAGTAGCTGAGGCTGGCCGTGAACCTGCGAACCTCCTGCCTCAGCCTCCCAAGTACTGGGATTACAAGCATGCGCCTCCACACCTGGCTCAGGATGTTTTCTTTCAAAGAAAGATATCATATCCAAACTACTGAAAAATAAAGAGAAAATTTTAAAGGCAGCCAGAGAAACTAAGGAACGAAGACAAGAATGACAGCCGACTTCTCCCTAGGATCTATAACATCCGAAGGATACTGACGTACCCTCTTCATGGGCCAAGAGAAAATAACAGTCCACACAGCACTCTGCCCCAGGAAGAAGCCTCCCTCATAAAAGAAAGCAATTGTTTTTAATTTCGGAAAAGTAAAATCTCAGATAACTAATTACCAGTAGACTTGTGCTACAAGATATTACAGGAAGTTTTTTTGGGGTGGAAGGGAGTACGAAACCAGACAGAAACTTGGCTCCACGCGGAGAAAGAGAAACAAAGAGCTCTTGAAATTGTTAAAATGCGGGGTAGCTAAGAGAGCTCTTTAATTGCTCTAAAACACAGAATGCCGCCTGGCGCAGTGGCGCGCATCTGCAACCCTAGTACTTGGGAGGCTGACACAGGAGGATTGCAAGTTCAAGGCCGGCCTCAGCAACTCAGCAAGACTCTATTGCAAAATAAAAAGGACTAAGCTGGGCCTGGTGGTACACCACTGTAATCCCAGTACTTGGGAGGCTGAGACAGGAGGACTGCAGGTCTGAGGACAGCCTCAGCAACTTAGAGAGGCCCTATGCAACTTAGTGTAAGACCCTGTTTCAAAATAAAAGATAAAATAGAGCCGGGGGTGTAGCTCAGAGGTAAAAGGCTCCTGGGTTCCATCCCCAGTACCAAAATAATAATAATAACAATACAGAATGTCTACAGCACAACTAGAAGCAGAGGACCATGGACTTTTAGTAGCTGTGAAAGCAAACATATGTCCACAGCAGCAAGCAGGGCAGGGGTAGATGACAAAGCCCGCGCGCCGTGCACCAAGCGCTGTTGTTTTGGAAGGTAGCCTGTGACACGTTGAAGGCGTCAATCGTAAACCCTGGGGCGGCCAGTAAAGTCTCATCAGCCACTTAACACAAACACCATGCTGATGTCTCACGGGGCTCAGAACACACACAATGCGAAACGGAGAAAACAGCGCGAAGGTGGAGACGGAAGAGGTTTCGACGCACATCTCTCCGACCAAACCGCCCACATCTGTAACACGTGCAGAACGGCTACCTCGTCCAGTTCTGACGGGAACTAAGTGGGATCACACATGCCCAGCACCCGACATCTAGTAAGTGTTTTGTAAATATTTGCTGAACGAGTGAATTGCTCAGTATCACACACCCAGTCACCGTGAGACGCAGCCAGGATTTTGTCCAGCGTGGAGACCCCACGCCGTCTGGATGCAGACTTCCTGGATGGGGCTCGTGGGAAGTTGGTTACCTGCCAGCCTGCCTGTGTCTTCACGTCCCGGTCTGCAAGACAGTCCACAGTCGACTCCCCTTCCCGAGACTTGGTCCCCCGCCCAGGAGCTTGTACGCAACACAGACAGAGTTTGGTTAGTAATGGCAGTCAGGAAAAATAAACTTGCCTAGAACAAAGAACAACGAGACCCCCAAGCAGCCCAGGCGAGGAGCGGGATGTGTCTGTCTCCCCACATCTGCGGCACACATTTACCCCACGACGAGCCCTTGCACTTGTGGGTCTGACCTTGGGAAGACCCCAGGAAGTCTGGCTGGTTGGAAGATGGATGTACGAACCGCACACCGCTCAACAGTGGAGCAGCCAATACATATCCTCCGATCCGCCTGTGCCAGGGACCTATTGCTACGAACCTCACCGGCCATATGTCCGGATCCTCGGCTCAGAGCAGCCAGGAGGCCGTGGAAAGATGTTTAAATGGCGTCAGCGGCAGGGATTGCCCATTTTCTACTTGGCACAGGAGAGACCCGACCCAGCAGAGAGGAGGAACTTCCTGAGCCAAGCAGGAGGCAGGTGGGGAGCCCTAGTTATGCCAGGGAGAGGCCGGGCATGGAGGTTGCCCCCATTCGATCCTCCCAGCCCGCCAGTTTGTTCTAGCAATTTCTGCACCGTGAGCTGTACACAAGCGCACGCCAGCCCGTTCCTAGCTGCATTGAATGTGTCTTGCTTTCTGCCACTGCCCTGAGGGACTTCGTACAGAATCAGTGTGTGTGGCCCAGGTAACACGGTGCTGGGACAAGTGAAGCACCCAATAAATAGTACTTAGCTCCTTTTCCATTATCACCACCGCCACCCTATGTCGAAGTGTGGCTATGATGGTGGAAACACCCCACTTCATAATCCAACACTAAGCCGGGTGTGGTGCCGCACCCTTGTCATCCCAGTACTTGGGAGGCTGAGACAGGAGGATCCGGGTTCGCGGCCAGCCTCAGATACTTAGTGAGACCCTCTGCGACTTAGTGAGACCTCTGTTTCAAAATAAAGAATAAGATAGATCTGGGGGTATAGCTCAGAGATAGAATGCCCCTGGGTTCAATTCCCAGTACCACAAAAATAAATAAATAATACAACACTAGATATGGGCCCCCTCCTGGACATGCAGACAGAATGACCAGATATGAAATACCCTGGGAGCCGGGTGTGGTGGCGCGTGTTTGTAATCCCAGTACTTGGGAGGCTGAGACAGGAGGATCACAGGTTCGCAGCCAGCCTCAGCTACTTAGTGAGGTTGTTCGCAGCTTAGTGAGACCTTGTTTCAAAATAAAGAATAAAAAATAGGGTCGGGGGTGTAGCTTGGAGGTAGAATGCCCCTGGGTTCGATCCCTGGTACTGCAAAAAAAAAAAAATACCCTGGGGCCCAAAGGCAGATGCACAGCACAACCGCCCCCTCCCTACTCCCGTGCTCAGGACAGACATTGCTAGCTGATCACAGAGCTCAGATGTGGTTTCATCCTCCTTTTGGACCCACCAGTAAAGCAGAGTTGGCCCAGAAAATGAAAGGCATCCTCCTTCCCCTGGAGACCGGTGTCACATGAGGGAGAGGGCCGAGCTCGTGAGAGGCCCCTGTGCAGACGCCTGCTGAGGGCCGTGCCGAGTGGACTCCAGATGAGCCGGTGGAACCCCAGTTCCAGGGCTGAAGGCTTTAAGAGCAAATTCAGGCCTGCTTTTTTAAGGGTACTAAGTGCACTGTGGTGTCCCCAGTTGAATCCTGGAACAGAAGACGGGCTTTTGTGGGAAAGCCAATGAGACATGACCACCATCTAGTTTAGTCAGAGGCCACGTGCTGGCCTCCTCCTTCTACAAACGCAGGATTATGGGAGAGGAATTAGGGGAATGTGGGTGCGAGTATGTGGGAGCCCTGTATGATATATCATTGCAATGTTTCCATTGACCTAAACTTATTACTAAATAAAAACTTGGTTTTAAAAAATAGTCCATCTGACACAGGAGGAGCCAGCTGCTAAACCGGCCCTCATCTATCCCAGTCAAGTTCTCTGGCATGGGCTGTGTCCGCCTCGCTGAAGCCAGGGCGGGAGAAGCATCTAGAGCTCACTGGCAGGAGGTGACCAGGACAATCGTGCACCCCAGCTTTCCCAGAGTCTGAGCCCACACTCACTAAGCCTGGCTGTGTGACTTGGGGCAAGCCACTACACCTCCCTGAGCCTTGGTCACCGCAGCTGCCGGATGTGAGGAGTGGAGGTCACATATGTAGTACATTGTGGAAGAGCCACAGGTGGGAAGAAGACGCAGTAACTCTCATTTCTGTTGGCACTCGAAAAATACCAGCCCAAGCCGGGCATGGTGGTGCATGCCCATAATCCCAGTACCTGGGAGGCTGAGACAAGAGGATCGCAGGTTTGAGATCAGCCTCGGCAACTTAGCAAGACTCTTATAACCTAACAAGACCCTGTTTCAAAACCAAAAATAGGAAAAGGGCTGGGGGTGTAGCTTGGAGGTAGAATGCCCCTGGGTTCAATCCCCAGTACCAGAAAGAAAGAAAGAGAGAGAAGGAGGGAGGGAGGGAGGGAGGGAGGAAGGAAGGAAGGAAGGAAGGAAGGGAGGGAGAGGGGAAAGGAAGAGAGGAAGAGACAGAGGAGAGGAGAGGAGAGGAGAGGAGAGGAGAGGAGAGGAGAGGAGAGGAAAAAGAGAGAGAACAAGATGGAAGCCACGGTACCTTTGATGATCTAACCTCGGGAGTGAGGTAGCCCGGCTTCTGCAGATTCCGTTGGTGGTGCAGACTGCCCCGGCACGATGAGGGTGGGGCCGCACGGGGGCTTGAGTTCAGGAGGGACTGCTGGCGTCATCTTGGAGGCTGGCTCCCAAGGACAAGGCCCCATTGAGAAGCAGGGACGAGAGCTTCTTCCTTCAGTGCATCCCCGTGTGGCCACCATCAATTAGGACCAAGAATGGCCGATAGAAAGCCGGGAAGGCTGCCACTTGGCGGCAGACAGGAGGGGCCTCTCGCTGGTGGCAGGACCACCTGGGATGTTAACTCCACGCTGGCCCGGGCAAGCGCCCTGGCTCGTTAGCGGCTGGGTCCGCAGGCCTTTCAGAAGCCCAGCGGAGAATCGAAGCCAGGAGGTCAGTCGGCGAGTCACTTCAGATGGTCTTAAATTTTATTTAAAAAGGAAGAATGTGGGATTGCCTGAACAGGGGCTTTCTGTGCCTGACCTGGTCGTAATCAGCTTCGCTCCTACCTGGGAGGGCAGAAATGAGGGCAGGCTGGAAACCCCAACTGAAATGTATTTGGAGTGGTTTGGGGAGAGTGGGAAGAAAATAGCTATTTTAATGGGAAAGTAAATGATGAAGTGATAATCTTTTTGTTTTTAATCTTTTCACTGTTTGCAGAGGTAGAAAGTTTCGGCCTCTGGCTTCCTCCCAAGAGAGCCCTAGAACCTGGGCCCTACAGGGCTCCCGGGGATCAAGAAGGAAGACGCAGGGACTCGGCTAGCAAAGGGCAGGGCAGGGGTCTGGACCCGCCTGGACTCCTGCAGACTTGACATCTGCATCATGTCTCAGAGCCATCACACCGAATGACAGGCGAAGCCGAATCCAGACAGGCGAGCAGCAGGGAACGAGAGAAGGTGGGTGTTATGCTAGGCTTGCCTTGGTACCATGGGCAAGCTCAGGTACTCTTCCTCAAGTAAGATGGTGGGCGGATATATAGGAGTATGGATGGATGGATGGATGGATGGATGGATGGGTGAGGGATAGATACATGGGTGGGTGGGAGGATAGATAATGGATGGATGGATGGATGGATGGATGAGTGGATGAATAGATGGATGGATGAATGGGTAGATGGATAAATGGATGGGCAGATGGATAGATGATGGATCGATGGATCGATGATAAATGGATGGATGGATCAATGATGGATGGATGGATAGATGGATGGATGGATGGATGGATGGGTGAGGGATAGATACATGGGTGGGTGGGAGGATAGATAATGGATGGATGGATGGATGGATGGGTAGATGGATAAATGGATGGGCAGATGGATAGATGATGTACCGATGGATCAATGATAAATGGATGGATGGATCAATGATGGATGGATGGATAGATGGATGGATGGATGGATGGATGATGGATGAATGGATGATGGATGGATACATAAATGGATAGATGATGGATGGATGGATAGATGATGGATGGATGGATGGATGGATGGATAGATGAGTGGATGAATAGATGGATGGATGAATGGGCAGATGGACAGATGATGGATCGATGATAAATGGATGGATGGATGGATGGATAGACGGATGGATGGATGGATGATGGATGAATGGATGATGGATGGATACATGGATGGATGGATGGATGGATGGATGACTGATGAACAAATTAGGAAATGAAGGAATAGGACCCTTGTTCTGGGGATGACAAGCCAAATTGGAATTACTGAAAATGTCCACACACTCGCTTTCTGCGAGTCCCCAGCAGAACAAGGTCTGGCTGTGAAATGCCTCTTCCAATCCTGAAGAAAAACAGCACCTCTTTTTTTCTTTCTTGCAATTGACGCAAAACACTTCACACGGCCCCAAACAGATCTAGCACCTAAGGGTCAGGAGCCGGGAACTTCCCCAAACATATACATCATTAAAGTCCCCCTAAAATTAATGTCACCACCATTTGGCACCCATGAATAGCGCATTAAGCAAATACGGAGCGGAGAGAGCTCATTACCCAGGCTCGTTAACCGGCAGGAGGCCCGCAGCTCCAGGTGACGCCAATTGGGCCTCACTGGTCGTCAGCAGCCAGAGGTATCGGCTGCGCGAGCACAGAGCAGGCACCCCGTAAAGCTCATCGACGGGGTCAGATTCGGGAGCTCTGCCCAGGGTCCCATTCCTTAGCGCCCCTCAGCTGTGTGTGAGAGAACAACGCTCACAATCGAGGATGATGCGCAGACACGGAGCAGATCATGTGCACAGGTAAACACCAAAGCGCCTGATGAGCTTCAGTCCTCGCTCCTCCCCGCTCGTCAGGGAGGGGCTCGGGAGGTGCCGTCAGCACAAGGCCAGGCGGCCAGCAGCCTAGGACAGACAGCGGGACTCGAGCCTGCAGAAGCTGCGGCACGTGCTCAGTGCGCAGGAGAACCAGCGTCATCGGTGCCCAAAGCACGGTCTTTCCGACTTCCTGCACAACCTGTGTTCTGTGGATTTATCGCTTGGAATTTGGGGTGGCAGAGCATGCCCCATTGCTGACGTCCTGCTCCATGGGGAGTTCTCCTCCCGGGCCCAGGCCTCCCATTCCCCGCTGCCCCACCCACTCATTCCCCAGTGGCCACGTCCAGCTGCATGGCTTTAAAATGAGCCAGCTCACCGGGCATGGCGACACAAGCCTGTAATCCCAGTACTTGGGGGGCTGAGACAGGAGCATCACAGGTTCAAGGACAGCCTCAGTAACTTAGGTCCTCTGCAACTTAGTGAGACCCTGTTTCAAAATAAATAAAAATAGGGCTGGGGTATAGCTCAGAGGTAGAATGACCTTGGGTTCAATCCCCAGTAACACACACTAACACACACACACACACACACACACACACACACACACACACACACGAGTCATCTGGCGACTTGGACTTCCCCAGTCCTGCTACCTCCACCCAGATGTGCACCCCATCCCCTCCCATGGATGCCAGAAGACCTGTTCCTTCCCCATCTTCCCCAGCTAGGTAAATGCAGACTACAAGTCCCAGGCCCTCTCCTGCTCCCATTCTAAGGCAGTCCTCAGCAAGTCCTCTCCTCTCGGTCCCCAAAGCCCACCGGGATCTCTGCTCCTCCAGGATCCCACCTCCCAGGCCGCCAGCGCCTCTCTTCTTGCTGTCTCTCCACAGCCAGTTCTCTTCTCGACCACCAGAGGGAGCCCGCGCCAGGCCAGGTCGGGCTGGCCACTCCTGCCAGGAGCCTCTGTCAGAACCGACCCCAAGTCCTTCCCCCTCTGCAAGCCTCTGGATGGGCCTGAGCTCTCGGGCTGCACACCTGGGCATTCTCCGTATCTCTCCACTCCAGTCACACTGGGCTCACACCTGCCCTCCCCTGGGGACCTGCACCCCCTGCCTGACTCCCCCCACACATACCCCCACTCTGGCTCCCTCCATCACCAGCTCAGGGTCCCCCTTTCAAGTCCCGCCTGCTCCACCCGCTCCCCACCCGTCGCTCTGTGCCTCTCCTGGCCCGTGCACGCTGCAGGCAGTGCGTGGTACCACTGTCCTTCCGTGTTCTGCAGAGTCTGCCGGGGAGGACAGCAATGTCTGCAAATCGCCACCTCTCTGTCCCCAACTTTGTCAACTGATAAAAACCGGACACCCAGGAACATTTGGTCCTGGCTTTCCTGGCTCTTAAAAGCTGATGGCAGCCGGGCGTGGTGGCACACACCTGTAATCCCAGTACTGGGGAGTCTGAGATAGGAGGATTGCAGGTTCAAGGACAGCCTCGGCAAGTAGAGACTCATCAACCTAGTGAGACCTTTTTCAAAATAAAAAGATCTGGGGGTGTAGTTTGGAGGTAAAATGCCCCGGGTTCAATCCCCAGTACAAAAAAAGAAAAAAGCTGATGGCAGCCGAGCATAGTCGTGCACACCTGTACTCCCTGTACTGTGGAGGATGAGACAGGAGGATCACAGGTTCAAGACCAGCCTCAGCAATTTAGTGAGACCCTCAGCAACTTAGCGAGGCTCTGTTTCAAAATAAAAAGGGCTGGGAGTATATAACTTGGGTGTAGCCTCCTGGGTCCAATCCCCGGTACCAAAAAGTAATAATAATAAATAAATAAAATAAAATGGGCTGGGGTGTAGCTTGGAGGTATAATTCCCCTGCGTTCAATCTCTAGTACCAAAAAGAAAAAAAAACTTTGCCCTTTTTTTAAAATTTCAGATTCATATACCTGTTTTATAATAAAATGGTTTCGTCCAGCTATACCACTTCTGGTATCTTTCCAAAGGGCCTGAAATCAGGAAATCATAGTAATATATGCATATCCATATTTATAGCATCACAATAGCCAAATTACGGAAGCAACCTAGGTGTCCATCAACATATTAATGGATTACAAAATTATGGGATATGAACCAGGCATGGTGGCGCACGCTTGTAATCCCAGTACTTGGGAGGCTGAGACAGGAGGATCACAGGTTCAAAGCCAACCTCAGCAACTTAGAGAGGCTCTCAGCAACTTAGCAAGACCCTGTTTCCAAATAAGAAATAAAATCAGGCTGGGGGTGTAGCTTGGAGGTAGAATGCCTCTGGGTTCAATCCCCAGGACCAAAAAAAAAAAAAAATTATGGGATATGCACACAATGGAATTCTACTCAGCAATCAAGAACAAAATGTCATTCACAGGAAAACGGATGGACCTGGAGAACATTACGTTAAGTGAGATCAGCCAGTCACAGGAAGTGAAGGGTCATATGTTTTCTCTCATATGCGGAAGCTAGGGAGTAATCGGGATACCAGAGGAACTTCAGATAATGGAGGAGAAACTTCAGTGGAGCCAGGGAGGGGGCTAGGAGAAAGAGGAGGGGGGAGGGAGGATCAATGAAGGAATCACTTCCATCGACATTATGTACATATGTGAGAATCCCAATGTCAATCTCAATACCTCGTATGGGGAAGTGGGAAATGGGGAGGGAGCCGGGGGAAAGCCCACCAAGTGCTGTGTGCATGTGTGTCACCATCACTATGAGCTACATTATGTGAGACTAATGCACCAATAAAAGCATAAAAATAAATAAGTTCACATTGACAGATAAAAATAATTTTTTTGCGGTACTGGGGATTGAACCCAGGGGCGTTCTACCTCCAAGCTACACCTCCAGCCCTATTTTTTATTCTTTATTTTGAAACAGGGTCTCACTAAGTTGCAGAGGGCCTCACTAAGTAGCTGAGGCTGGCCGCAAACCTGGATCCTCCGGTCTCAGCCTCCCAAGTACTGGGATGACAAGCGTGCGCCACCATGCCCGGCAAAATAAAATATTTTAAAAATAAAATAAAATGGGTGTGGTGGTGCACGCTTGTCATCCCAGTACTGGGAGGCGGAGACAGGAGGAGCCGGGTTCACGGCCAGCCTCAGCTACGTAGTGAGGCCCTCCACAACTTCGAGAGACCCGGTTTCAAAGTAAAGGATAAAAAATAGGACCGGGGGTATGCCCCTGGGTTCAATCCCCGGTACTGCAAAATAAAATAAAATAAAATAATAAAATAAAATAAAATAAAATAATAAAATAAAATAAAATAAATAAAACAATAAAATAAAATAAATAAAATAAAATAAATAAAATAAAATAAAATAATAAAATAAAATAAAATAAATAAAATAAAATGGTTTCTGGAAGGGGGAAGGGAGGGACAGGCGGGGCTGGGATGGAGGAGGGGACCCGCTGGGGGTCAGGTGGAGGCTGAGCCCAGTGAGACGCTCACAGGTGGGAGGCCGCGCTTTGCAGGCACTTTGTGTGCCGACCCTGGCAGGCACCCTGAGCCCAGAGTCCCCAGCCCCAAAGCCTGTGCTTTAGCAACGTGCGGGGGGAGCCCGGCAGCTCAGGCCCTATCGGCCGAGGATGCCCTGGGACACCCGCTCCACGGCCACCTCCTGCTCCCAGGGGACCAGGGGCCAGGTGTGTTGTGATGGCTGGAATTTTCCCCTTCACATGTGGGTGTCTGCAGAGGACACACTTGCTTGGCTGGTGCTGAGACGACAAAATCCTCCGGCTCTGGAATGCCAGACTTGGCCTCCTCCAGCATGCCAGCACCTTCCACCACTCCTGGATCCGCCCAAGGTTTGTTGATTTAACATAAAAACGGTGCCCGCAAACAGGACTGGCTCTCTTGGAAATGGCACAAATGAAAACAGGAAGTTTTCCCCCACCCCTGTGGATTTCCAGACCCCCCAAAGGGACACCCACCAGAGAGAACAGCAGAGAGCCAAAATAAATGTATGCCAAGAGCAGTGAGGGTGATACTGGGAAGTGATGAAAATCCACGACACTCACACCACCGAAGCCCCGCCGGGGCCACAGCAGACATCACTAATCGATTGCAGAGCTTTCCCGCTAGAGCCAGGTGCACTTCGGTGCCCTCGCAGATCCAGGCAGCAGGACTGACTCAGTGTGAAGTGCACCCATTTCTCTAGCACGGAGATGTGGGATGAGCGCATCTCCCCGCAGTGGAGAATCAAGAGGAGACACCAGAAAACAGGCCATCCGGTGAAGCCCACCTAGACGGGAGCGGGGAGCTGAGGTCAAGTCTCGCACCTGCCACCAGCTTGCGTGTGGCTCTGGATGTGGCCCTGCATCCCCATCTGTGAATAAGGCAGTAGGACTAGGGATCCCCAAGCCCCTCCCAGACCCCAGGTCCCACACCTGGGAAGCTGGAGAGCCCGTTGAAGGGGGCCAGGCAGTGAGAGCAGTCAGCGGCCCCCAAGGACTGCCAGGGCCTCTGTCCTGCCACAGAGGAAGCCAGACGGGCGGCTGCAGTAGGCGCATGGTGGGGTTGGGGAACCAGCAGTGTCACCCTGTCTCTTCAGATGCAGACAGACCCTCCTAGGGCCACAGAAGTGCCAGCTCCTGGGCCCTGGCTTGTCAGGAGGCCACCTGCACAGACCAGAGCTGGCACACTGGAGTTCACTCACTCAGCCAAGCAGGCATTGAGTGCCTACTGCATACGGTCTCCATGCTGACAGGAGGCACACAAGGTCCTGAGAGGGTGACGCATGGTCTCAGCAGAGATCGCTGTGCCGTGCTGAGCCTGTGGCAGAGACGCAGAGGACGCTGGAGCAGGGCCTCATACCTGGGCAGTGCACTCAGACGCCCGGGATGTGTGATCTCAGCCACAGTCGGTGGCAAGGTCTTGACGGGGACATCTTGGCCTCAGATCATACGTGACCATGTTAGGGGATTTGGGACCTGAAGATGCGGTTTTGAATTCCAGTCCTCCATTATCAGCTGTGTAACTCTAAACAAGGCACCCGACCTCTCTGAGCTGGAGGCGTCCCATATGAAATGGATATAATGGCAGCGCCTCCCTCTGAGGACAATCCCCTGTTTCAAAATAAAGGATAAAAAATAGGGCTGGGGGTATAGCCCGGAGGTAGAATGCCCCTGGGTTCAATCCTCGGTACCACACACACACAAAAAAAAAAAGGCCGAAGAGTAGCTGAGCGTGGTGGCGCACGCCTGTAATCCCAGTACTTGGGAGGCTGAGACAAGGGGATCGCAGGTTTGAAGCCAGCCTCAGTCACTTAGTGAGGCTCTTAGCAACTTAAGCAAGACACTGTATCCAAATAAAAAATAAAACAGGGCTGGGGGTGGAGCTCAAAGGTAGGTTGCCGCAGATTCATTCCCTCCACCCCCCACACACACACACCCCTGAGTAGTATGCTTTTTTTCTTTGCAGTGCTGGGGGTTGAACTCAGGGCTTAGCGCTCTACCACTAAGCTACATCCCCAGCCCACCGAATAGCATGCTTTAAAAGGATGAATTTCATGATATATAAATTATATGTTTTAAAGTTCAATTCACATATAACTTCACAGTACTTGAAATGGGTGCCAAATGCCTCGTGCCCCTCACCCGGTGGCTCTGCTATCCGTTGGCCAAGGTCCCCTCCCCAGGCACAGAGCCGGGCGCGCTCTCCTTAATGAAGGGGCCACAGGTCATCACGGCCCAGGTGGCCTGCTTAGAGCTTCACAAATAACATTTATTGTCTGCATCTCCACCAACTCCGCTACAACTAAGAAGTACCCCAGAGGCACTGGGGTGACTCTCGGGCGATGTAGGCGAGATGGGAGGGTGCGGATCACAGACTCCTCCAGACCCGAGGCTTCCGGTGACCATCTCAACTGTGACTGGCATTTCCCTGATGTTTTCGACAGGAGCTGAAGATTCCAAGTTCAAATCCAGAAGTACTGGCTAGAAAGCAAGGAGAGGAGCAGGTAGCAGGAACCGTCCCCAGGCCGAGACCTCCTGCCATGTCAGGGAGCCGCCACAGGGTGGACAGCGGGGTCACCCGGGTCCCCTGCGGTGCTCAGGGACTGAGGAGTCCCAGGCAGGAAACCGGCACAGGCAAGCGACCTCAGCTGCCTGGCTTCCCCTCTGTGGGGTCCAGCAGCAGCTGCGGCTCCACCCGACACCCACTCACTCCTTCCAGGAGGGAGCAAGACCCCACCGAGCCACAGCATGGAGGGCGGCCATGATGGGTCTGACCGGAAGGCGTGAGCGCCACGTCACCCCAGGCCAGGGACAGCAAGGCTTCTCCAGAGACGAGCTGAGCGTGTGTCGAGAGACCTCGCAGGACACCCAATCCCAGCTGGACAAGAAGTCTGGTTGGTGCCTCTGCCCCACAGCTGAGCTCGGAAGCAAGCAAGGCCACCCACAGGGGACTGGCAAGTCGCCGCACCACGGAGGGACGGGCTTTCTGGAGGACGTGTAGGTAAGGGGGGAGTGAGGTCCAGGATCAGTGGCGGACATGACTGTGCCCCTTCTCCCAGGGGCCAAGCCCCCAGGGAGTGAGTGTGGGCCCGGGGCCGCCCGCCCCAGCCCGCCTGCTCACCGGATGGCCACGATGACCTTCAGGACAGCCTGCAGGAGGGTCAGGAGGCCGAGGCTGAGGGGCAGGAGCGTCCCCAGGGAAAGCAGCTTGTCCTGGTGCAGCTCCTGGAGCCGCTGCCACTTGAGCAGGAGGTGCCTGTCGCAGCAGATCTGCCAGCGGTTGTGCCAGGAGCGCAGGTCCACGGGGGCTTCTAGGGACAGGGTCGGGTGTGAGGCCAGGGCGCGGCCCCAGCCAGGGCCCCAGGAAACAGGGACAGGTGAGCCAGGTGAGCGGGAGGGAACGCACTGCTGGCTTGTTCCAGAGCACGGCCTCGCGGTGCACTTTTGAGTCTTGAGCCTTTAGAGTGGCTACTGAAGTAGTTCCGGGTCTAGCTGGATCTGCTCCCAAACCCAGGTTTTGCTGTTGTTTTGTTTTGTGGTACCGGGAATGGAACCCAGAGGCATTCTACCTCCAAGCTACACCCCAGCCCTATTTTGTGTGTGTGTGTGTGTGTGTGTGTGTGTGTGTGTGTGGTACTGGGGATTGAATCCAGGGGCATTCTACCTCCGAGCTACACCCCCAGCCCGATTTCTTTTTTTTTTTAAACAGGGCCTCACTAAGTAGCTGAGCCTGGCCGCAAACCTGCTATCCTCCTGTCTCAGCCTCCCATGTACTGGGATTACAAGTGTGTGCCACCACGCCCGGCTATTTTTATTTTTGAAACAGAGTCTCACTAAGTTGCTGAGAGTCTTGCTAGGTTGCCGAGGCTGGTCTCGAACCTGCGATCCTCCTGTCTCAGCCTCCCAAGTACAACGATTATAGGTGTGCACCACCACGCCCGGCTTACCACCTAGATTTGTGAGTCCACTCTAAGATGCCGAACACAACAAAACCGCCTCACGAGCTAGCCCGTCTGTCACTGAGTCCGACTGTGTTTGAAATGTTCCCCAATAAAAGGTGAACAACAGTCACAGCACAGGTGGAATTGCACGGTCCCACGCCCGTGACACCCCTTAGCATGGCATCCTGGTGTGCCTTCCTCAGGCTGTGAGCCTCTTGATATATTTTTATTTTATTACATGCCAATATGCTAGTAATATAAAACATACTCCAATTACATTAACATAAAAATACACTATGTTAACGTGAAATATAATAAATGCATTTTTCATGTAAAAAATTCTACCACAAAAGCATAAGGCAGGAAAGCACAGAAGCCCCCTTTTTACAAGAAAAATATAAGATTAAAAATATGAGTTTTGAGCCAGGCATGGTGGCACAAGTTTGTAATTCCAGTACTTGGGAGGCTGAGACAGGAGGTTTGCAGGTTCACAGCCAGCCTCAGCTACTTAGTGAGGCCCTCCATAACTTAGTGAGACCCTGTTTCAAAATAAAAAATAAGCCGGGCGTGGTGGCACACACTTGTAATCCCAGTACTTGGGAAGCTGAGACAGGAGGATTGCAGGTTCGAGGACAGCCTCAGCAAGTAGTGAGACTTTCGTCAACCTAGCAAGACCCTGTTTCCAAATAAGAAATAAAATCGGGCTGAGAGTGTAGCTCAAAGGTAGAATGCCTCTGGGTTCAATCCCCAATACCACAAAAGAATAAATTAAGCCGGGTGTGGTGGCGCACACTTGTAATCCCATTACTTGGGAGGCAGAGACTGGAGGATCCGGGTTCACGGCCAGCCTCAGCTACTTAGTGAGACCCAGTTTCAAAATAAAGTATAAAAAATAGGGCTGGGGGCTGTAGCGCGGAGGTAGAATGCCCCTGGGTTCAATCCCCAGTACTGCCAAAAAAATTTAATTAATTAATTAATTAATTTTAAACAAAAGCTGGGGGTGTAGCTTGGAGGTGAATGCCCCTGGCTTCAATCCCCAGTATCACAAAGAAAAATAGAGACAGACAAGTCACGCTGGGAGTGGGGATGCCTGCCTCCCAGGATAGCGGGCCACGAGAGCGTGACTGTCTACGTATGCTCTGTCGTGCATATATGGATACACACCCCACTGTGAGCACACGCGTGTGAGCATACACCATGTCTACCATGAAGATACGAATGGACGTGTACTAAGCCACAAATATAAGAATATATGACTAACCCTGTAATGAACGTATGCATAAATATTGTGTATGAATATATAATGTGCCATGAATATGAGTATGATAGGATATATGTAGGAATATGTCCTACGTCATAAACATATGTATGTGCACACACACCATGTCATGAATTAGAGATTAGAGCGTAAAGAACGCCCAGGCGTCATCCAAGCCCGGCTGGAGCAACGCTTTCGGCCTCAGAGCCGGCGCTGGGCGCTGAGAGCCGGAGCGTCTGCCTGGGTGCCGCGGCTCCTCCGGCACTGGGAGAAGACAGCGGATGACACTGGTGACAGGAGGGGAGGGGGAGGCACAGCTGTGTCCCCTGCATGTCCTCTTTGTTTGGCAGGTGTCTGGGCATGAGAGCAGTCTCCCTGCCCCCCACGATGCTCATGAGACCCCCCACTTCTCAGGGGGAGGCTGCTGCGTTACCTTGCACGGCTTTGTGATTCTGCGGCCTCGTCACCACCTACAAGACAAGGATGTGGTGAGCGCACCTGCCCAGCGCCCGCCAGACAGAGACCCCGGGGCTTGGACGTGAGACCCCGGGAAGGGGCGGGCACACTCAGAGCACAGTTTCCTGGGGGGACAGTTTGCTACTCGATGATGGAAAGCCAGCGTACAGACGACTGGGAGGGGGAAGAGCGGAGACCTCTCACGACCACCCAGGACGCTGGGAAAGCCCTGGGCTGGAGGGGGCTGCACGCGGCGGGTCCGGGCATCCCTGCCCAGGAACCAGGTTGTGGGGGGCCAGACAGAGCCACAGCCCGAGGAAAGAGGATCTGAGTGCCGGCCCTTCCGAAGCACCCCTCCTGCACCCCCTGTGGGATGCTAGGGAGGTGTGGGGGGAGACGGAGGCAGAATGAGACCAGGCCGGGGAGGCTGTGGGAAGGAGGCAGCAGGGGAAGGTGGAGGGCAGAGGGCAGAGGAGAGGCGGTGGCATGCGTGCCAGGCACAGGCCCACGCCCCCGCAGTCACCAGGAACCCCGGGCTGACCCGAGCGGGCCTCCTGCCCCGCCCTGGCCACAGCTGTCAGGGGATCCCGCCGGCTCCCCCTGTGCCGCTTCACAGCCCCCTCTGGGTCTCTCTTACCTTCTTCAGAGACCTCAGCCCCCGGGGCACCCAGTAGGGCATCGCGGCCTGTTCCCTCGGCATCGGGAGGCGGCCCCCGAAGCGGTGGCACCCGCAGGGGCATGTCTTGGTGTCTTCGGGGATACAAAACCGGACCCTCTTTGGGATCTACCAGAGAAGAGAAGGTTCAAAGGGGAGTGGGGCTGAGCTCCAGAAACCCTCAGCTCAGTCTGAGGCTCGGGACGTTCTGGGGGCTCCTCTCCACCCCTGCGCAGCACGCCCAGCCTTCCCGGCTGAGGGAGCAGGGACTCCTTCATGAGAGCCCAGCGGTGGGCAACTCAGGACCCCAGAGGCCCGCCGGCCCCTCCACCTGCGGGGACATGTGTGTGGCACAGAGGCAGGACGCACAGGCTGGGGCTGGGAGAACTGGCTGAGTCCTGCAGCTCGGCCCCGCTGTGGCCCCGGGCACATGGAGTCTGCTCCGCCTCGGCACTCTCCGCTGTGAAGAGGCTCTGCGGCACTTTGACAAAATCCATCTGCTCTCAGAGGGACATGGCCTCTGACCCAGCAGTTCCACTCCCAGGGACGCATCCCATTTGCGATGGGCACAAGGTGTGCAAGAGGACACCCTCTGTCTCTTTGTCCACAGTGACCCAACAGCCTGGACGGCGTCACAGGGAACGAAACCACGCCCCTCCGCCTCTGCCATGGCACCAGGAGGCTCCTGCCCCGGAAGGACAAGGACGCCCTGGCCAATCCTACCCACTCCAGCAGCACGTGCTGAGCCCGCAAGCACGGAAGGCCCTGTGCCAGGGCACACGGCGCCGTCCTGCCCACGGCTTCACCGTCCAGCAGGAGCGGATAAGCGAGCGGGGGTCGGGGGGAGAACACTCCGGGCGGAAGAGGCGCCCCAGAAAGTGTCGCTGGCCAGGTGAGAGGGGCTGATAGGTGGAGAGCGCGGGAGGGCAGCACAGGCCAGCCTGAGAGTAGAGGATGTGGGCACTGAGAGCTAACGTCCCCGTCCCCGAGGGCAGGCCATGGCTCCCCTGCACGTGACTGCATCCTGCCCGCCCAGCAAGACAACTCGATTCTGCTCATGGGGCCAAGTGCCCGGTCCCGAGGCTCAGGATGAGGGACCTGAGCAAGACGCAGAAAGACCAAATTCATCAATGGGGCTTTATTAAAATGTAAAACCTCTCACTTTGAAAGATACAAGAGAATAAGAAGGCAAGCCAAAGACGTGGGAAAAGATTTATAAACTGAATACCTGATAAAGGACTTGTATCTGGACTATATATATATATTTGTATGTGTGGTACTGGGGATGGAACCCATGGGCCTTCTACCTCCGGGGTACACCCCCAGACCTATTTTTTAATTCTTTATTTTGAAACAGGGTCTCACTAAGTTGCAAAGGGCCTCACTAAGCAGCTGAGGCTGGCCGCGAACCCGGATTCTCCAGTCTCAACCTCCCAAGTACTGGGATTACAAGCATGCACCACCACGCCCGGCTAGAATATTTTTTTTAAAAACTCCATAATAAGAGAAAAAAAAACTCTTTTTTTTTTTGGTGGTACTAAGGAATGAACACAGGAGCATTCTACCTCTGAGCTATACCCCCAGCCCTATTTTATTTTTTATTTTGAAACATGTCTCACTAAGTTCCAGAGGCCCTCACTAAGAGGCTGAGACAGGCCTTAAACCTGCAATCCTCCTGTCTCAGCCTCCCAAGTACTGGAATTGACTCCCAATTTTTTTTTTCAGTACCAGGGATTGAACCCAAGGGTGTTCTACCTCCAAGCTACACCCCCGGCCCCATTTTTTATCCTTTATTTTGAAACCGGGTCTCACGAAGTTGCGGAGGGCCTCACTAAATAGCTGAGGCTGGCCGCGAACCTGGATTCTCCAGTCTCAGCCTCCCAAGTACTGGGATTACAAGCGTGCGCCACCACGCCCGGCCCAATTTTTTAAATGGGCAAAGCATTTGAACTCTTTGTCAAATAATATGTGCAGATAGAAAAAAAAGCATATGGAGATGATCTTCAACATCATTGGTCTGTGTGTGTGTGTGTGTGTGTGTGTGTGTGTGTGTGTGTGTGTGTGTTACTGGTGATTGAATCCAGAGGCATTCTACCTCCAAGCTACACCTCCAGCCCTTTTTATTTTTTGTTTTGAAACAGGGTCTCACTAAGTTGCTGAGAGTCTCACTAAGTTGCTAAGGGCCTGACTAAATTGCTGAGGCTGGCCTCAAACCTACTATCCTGCTGTCTCAGCCTCCCAAGTACTGGGATTACAGATGTGGGCCACCACACCCAGCTCATTAGTCATTTTGGAAATACAAATTAAAATGACAAGGATATATCCACCTATTAATATGGCTAAAATTGGGGCTGGGGATATAGCTCAACACATGCTGAAGGCTCTAGGTTCAACCCCCAGGACCATAAAACACCGATCAAACCAAGTCTCGGCGAAGATATGAAGGAAATGGAACTTTATACACTGCTGATGGGAACCGAAAATGGTTACAACCACTTTGGAAGACAGTTGGCAGTTTTTTCAAAAGTTAAAACATCCACCTACTGTATGATACAGAATTCCAGTCCTGCATATTTAACCAAGAAAAAAATGAAAGCAGATGTCCTCCAAAGACTCGTACACAGCCGGGTGTGGTGGTACAGGCCTGTAATCCCAGTACTTGGGAGGCTGAGACAGGAGGATGGCAGGTTCGAGGACAGTTTCAGCAACTTAGCGAGACTCTCATCAATATAGCGAGACCCTGGCTCAAGATAAGAAAAATAGGGCTAAGGGTGTAGCCCGGAGGGAGAATGCCCCTGGGTTCAATCCCCAGTACCACACACACACAAAAAGACTTGTACACAAATGTTCACAGCAGCTTTATTTGTAACAGATAAGAAGTAGAAACAACTTTCTGA
This sequence comes from Glis glis, assembly GCA_004027185.1. NCBI lineage: Eukaryota > Metazoa > Chordata > Mammalia > Rodentia > Gliridae > Glis > Glis glis. The sequence continues at coordinate 1,277 of PVJS01035862.1, read as the reverse complement.
ATGAACGATAGACTGTGGTCTGTTCTTATAATGGAACACCACCCACCACTCAAGATAAAAATGAACCGATGCACAAACCTGTGGATGAATCTCAAAACAAGTGTGCTAAGGCAAAGAAACCAGACGAAAGGAGTACGCAGTATATGCTGGAATCCTAAGAAATGCAAACTAAGAAGACAAGCGTGGTGGCGCACGCTTGTAATCCCAGGACTTGGGAGGCTGAGACAGGAGGATCACAGGTTCGAGGACAGCCTCAGCAACCTCGTGAGATCCTGTTTCCAAACAAAAATAAAAACGGGCTGGGGATGTAGCTTGGGGGTAGAATGCCCCTGGGTTCAATCCTCAACAAAAGAAGGAAGGGAGGGAGGGAGGAAAGGAAGAGAGAGAGGGGGGGGGTAGGTAGGTAGATGTAAGCTAAATCAAAGTGACAAGCAGATGGGGAGCTGCAGCGGGTGTAGGGTGGGGAAGGTCGGGCAGAGTCACAAGGTGGCAGGAGGAAATCACGGAGGGTGGGTGCGAGCGCCTCATCCTGACTGTGCCGGTGGTTTCACCGGGAACACACGTGTCAAGACTTACCAAACTGTACACTTTACACATGCACGGCTTACCATGGACCAATCGTATCTCCACAAATTGAGTTTTGTTAATCTGTTTGTTTAAAAAAACACAAACCGTCTCCCAGAAATGTTAAAATATCTTTCACATAATACTTATAATTACGAGGGGTCACAGGTCCCCTGACATTCACCCTGGACCTGGGTGAAGACCCCTAGCTAGTCACCTACCTGCTTTCGGGGTCTCAGGGACAGAGGGACCCAGTAAGGCAGCGCCACCTCAGTCCTGGGCACAGGCAAGCGACCCCCACACTTGGTCTGACATTCACAGCACATGTGTTCTTTGAGAACAGATTGGGGGCCGGGGTATACCTAAGCAAGACACAAAACAGAATTAAGGTGATGTGGTGCGCGGGCGCGCGCGCGCGTGTGTGTGTGTGTGTGTGTGTTACTGGGGATGGAGCCCAGGGGTGTTCTACCTCCAAGCTACACACCCAGCCCCTTTTTTTTTTTTTTGCGGTACCGGGGATTGAACGCAGGGGCGTTCGACCTCTGCGCTACACCCTTGGCCCTAATTTTTATACTTTATTTTGAAACTGAGTCTCACGAAGTTGCGGAGGGCCTCACTAAGTAGAGAGAGAGAGAGAGAGAGAGAGAGACAGGGAGAGAGAGAGAGAGAGCTGAGGCTGGCCGCGAACCCGGATCCTCCAGTCTCCGCCTCCC
>PVJS01035861.1:0-15370 GCA_004027185.1 Glis glis | reverse complement strand
GGTCTCCAGCCCGGCCCTGGGGAGTCTTAGTGTTTATTCAACTTATAGTTGTATGAGTAACAATAAAGAGATGCATTTATCTCGTGAAAAGTCCAGTGCTGTGCATTGGTTCCCTCCTCTGCCCGGCGCCCCCCCCCCCCATTGCCTTCCTACATCCTGGGAAACCCAGGCGGGCTCAGGAGCACTGGGGCCCTGCGGAGTGACAGGCCATGTTGTCGTCTTGCGCCCTCTAGTGGAAGAGAAGGTGAAGGAGCAGCTGGAGGCTGCCAAGCCCGAGCCAGTCATCGAGGAAGTGGTGAGTGCTAAGTACCGGCCCCTCCCCACCCGCTCTCCCTCTGTCCCCTTCCTTAGCCTCTTAATTCCCTTCCACATCCCTGCTTGCCCATTTCCCTACCTCTACCCTGGCCTCACACTCCCGTGGGGCTGTACTCCTCCGGCCCTCACCAGTGTCTCCTCCCTCCTCAGGACCTGGCCAACCTGGCGCCCAGGAAGCCTGATTGGTGAGTGGTGCCATGTGGCCAGGTGCAGACCCACTGGGGGCCCTTGGTGCAGGTGGGCGGAGAGTCCGTGCAGACATGGAAGCACACAGGACAGTTAGCCAGTGCTGAGCCACACTGACATGCATGGGTAATGAGAGGAGACAGCCAGTGCTGAGCCACACTGACACGCATGGGTAATGAGAGGAGCGAGCAGGGGCTGGGGGAAGCAGAGGCCCCTCAGGAAGCCTCCAGCGGGTGAGACTGCCGCGCCCTAGACGCCCCTGTGAGCCAGGCTAGCCTTGCCCTCAGGAGAGCACAGGCGGGAGGGGCAGACACAGGTGACCTGTCTCTCGCGGGTGAGAAAGTGGCTGAGGGAGGGCACCTGGGCCAGGACTTGGGTCCTGTCCTTACCTGTGATTTTGAACAGCAGCCGCTAAGGCCTTTAACCCAATGGGACGAAAGCTTGAGGCGCATGTCCTAGCCAGCCCAGAGCAGCTGGGTTCGTGTGCGCGTCTGGATGTCGGGGTAGGACAGGCCTGCGGCCGGATGGGGAGCAGGGCCCACAGCAGGCCGCGGCAGGTCACCCCTCCCCCAGTGACCAGGGGGACCTGACCAGGGGGCTCCCTATGGAGCTATCCACCCTGGCACGTCTGGCCTGGGTCCCCCACGTCTGGTTCTGTGTCGCCGGTCCCCCAGTGGGGCTGGGAAGGATGGCTGGCACAGGCAGCCCCCTCAGGCAGCTGAGTCCTTGTGTCAGAAGGCTGCAGGAGGGACTGACCGGGACCACCCAGGCCAGCCTCCAGTCTCCTGCCTCCCTGCTCCAGGGACCTCAAGAGAGATGTGGCCAAGAAGCTGGAGAAGCTGGAGAAGCGGACGCAGAGAGCCATCGCCGAGCTGATCCGTAAGTGCCGCCTGCAGCCAGCCCTGGCCCCGGGCCAGCCCAGGCACGGCCCTCCACTCGCCTGTCTCCCTCCCTCCAGGTGAGAGGCTAAAAGGCCAGGAGGACAGCCTGGCCTCTGCAGTGGACGCCACCACCGAGCAGGAGACCTGTGACTCTGACTGAGGGGGCTGTGCCCCTCCACCAGCAGCCCTGCCCCAGCAGACGGTCTCGGCAGGGTGGGACTGAGCTGGCTGTCACCTCCATCACCTCCGTCACCTCCGTGTTCCTCAAGAGCCAGCCCTGGCCCCAGCAGACGGTCTCGGCAGGGTGGGACTGAGCTGGCCGTCACCTCCATCACCTCCGTGTTCCTCAAGAGCCAGCCCTGGCCCAGCAGACGGTCTCAGCAGGGTGGTACTGAGCTGGCCGTCACCTCTATCACCTCCGTGTTCCTCAAGAGCCAGCCCTGGCCCAGCAGACGGTCTTGGCATGGTGGGGCGCTCCTGAGTGGGCGGGGCTCTGGGGCACACCTCTGTCCATGTGTTTGAACATGTTAAAACTCTGTAAATAGAGACGAGTGGGCCCTGAGTGGCAGGAACCTGTCAGAGGTTTTCTGGTCCTGTGGTGTGAGCTCAGGACACACAGCCAGACGTAGTGCTTGACATGAGTTGCCCTGTGTGGGAAAGCCCAGGGCTGACCTGGGTCCAAGTCCTGGTCCAGTCCGTGGTCAATGGTGTCTGAGACCTCCGCAGGTCTGGGCCTTACAGTGGTGTGGGGGGGCTGGAGAGGCTCCCATCCTGGCCATCGGTGGACCCCCTCACTGTGAGAGGAGGGGCCACTCCAGATTTGAGGCCCCCATACTGCGTTTCCCCGCCCTGCCTGGCCCCTCTCCCTACTCTACCCATCAGAGCTAGACCATGGCTCCCTAGGATGCAGCGGGGGTGGGGAGTCCCTTCTGCTGGAGCTAACTCAGCGTGACTGACTGGCCGCATTGGCTCTGACCCCAGGATGGCCACCCCAGCTTCCTTTAGGGCTTCCCCAGCCCCCAATGCCTCGTCTTCCATGTGTTCTTCCCTTTGTGCTGTGCTGTTGACATGCGAGAAGCCTCGAGCCAGGCATTACGTGTTTCCAGAATGGTAATGGTCTGAGACACTTGATAGAAGGAAGCGACTATCCCACCTGGGGTAAACTCTGTCCTCAGAGAATTGTCACTGATGACATTCCAAGAAAATCGAGCAGCTCACAAGTTCAGCAGGTACACAGGCAACGAAGCCAGAGCAGAGAATGTCAGAAGTAACAGGGTAGAGCCGGGCGCGGTGGCCTATGCCTGTAATCCCAGTACTTGGGAGGCAGAGACAGAAGGATCGCAGTTTTGAGGCCAGCCGCAGCAATTTAGTGAAATCCTGTTTCTTCTCTCTCTCTCTTTTTTTTTTTTTTTTTTTGGTACTAGGGATTGAGCCCAGGGGCTTTCTACCTCTGAACTACACCCCCAGCCATTTTTATCTTTTATTTTGAAATGGTCTTGCTAAGTTGCTGAGGCTGTGAACCTGCAATTCACCTACCTAAGCCTCCCAAGTATTAGGATCACAGGAGTGCGCCACCACGCCTAGTGAAACCCTGTTTCAAAATTAAAGAAAAAAAAATGGCTGGGGGTGTAGCTCAGAAGTAGAATGTTCCTGGGTTCAATCCCCAGTACCTAAAAGAAGTAGGAGAAGAAGAAATAAATTTTCCTTTAAAAAAAGAAAAATCCTAAAGGATATCTTCAGACCATAGGGGCGCAATCCCAGATGGAAATCTAAGGGGTGAAGGAGGAAGGCATACATTTCAATAGGCATTGATCTGACAGACAGAAGTGTGTGGTGGAGATGTTCCATGGGGGAAATTGGTGAATGTTACCTGGAACCTCTTTAACTTCCTATGAATCTATATTTCAAAATAAAAATTTTAAATATATAAATGGCAAAGAACAACACAAAGCAGGTAAAACCTGCTGTAGGGATTTTTTTCTTTTGGGATGAAACCCAGGGCCTCGTGCCTGCTAGGCAAGTGCTCTACCACTGAGTCGCACCCCGGCCCTTGGGTCTTGACTGTCCCAAAGGCCCGTGTGCTGAAGGCTTGGTCCACCTGTGGTGCTACTGGGAGGCGGCAGGACCTTTGGGGCTGGGGTCTAGAGGAAGGCAGGCAGTTGTAGGGGCGTGCCCTCAAAGGGGACATGGGAGCCCTGACCCTCCTCGTCATCTTCTTCCTGGCTGCTGAGGGACAGCTTGCTCTGCCATGCACTCCTTGCCAAGACATGCGCCTCACCACAGGCGCAGCGCAGCAGCAGCACAGTCTGGAACCACCGAAGCTGTGAGCCGGAATAAACCTTTCCTCTCTGAAGTTGATTGTCTCAGGCATTTTGTTATAGTAACAGAAATCTGACTGACACAGTGTGTTAAAATGTGTGTGTGTGTTGTACTGGGGATTGAACCCAGGGGCATTCTATCTCTGAACTATACCCTCAGCCCTATTTTATTTTGAAACAGGGTCTCACTAAATTGCTGAGAAGGTTTCACTAAATTGCTGAGGCTGGCTGGAAACTTGTGATCCTCCTGTCTCAGCCTCCCAAGTACTGGGATTACAGGTATGTGTCACCACACCCAGCTTTATTTTTTATTTTTATTTTTGTGGTACTGGGAGTTGAACCCAAGAGCATTCTACCTCTGAGCTACACCCCCAGTCCTATTTTATTGTTTATTTTGAAACAGGGTCTCACTAAGTTGCAGAGGGCCTCACTAAGTAGATGATGCTGGTCACGAACCTGCGATCCTCCTGTCTCAGCCTCCCAAGTACTGGGATTACTAGCATGTGCCACCACACCTGGCTTATTTTTTATTTTGAAACAGGGTCTCAGTTGCCAAGGCTGGCCTCAAACCTGGTATCCTACTGTCTCAGCCTCCCAAGTACTGGAATTACAGGTGTGCGCCACCATGCCTGGTTAAGATGTGGGTTTGGTGGGGGGGATACTGGGGATTGAGCCCTGGGGGCATTCTACCTGTGAGCTACACCCCAAGCCCTATTTTATTATTTTGAAATAGTCTTGCTAGGTTGCTGAAAGTCTACACTATTTGCTGAGGCTGTCCTCGAACCTGCCATTCTCCTGCCTCAGCCTTCCAAATACTGGGATTATAGGCATGTGCCACCGTGCCTGGCTTTATTTTTTATTTTTATTTTATTTATTTTTGCGGTACTGGGGATTGAACCCAAGGGCGTTCTACCTCTGAGCTACACCCCCAGCCCTATTTTTTATTGTTTATTTTGAAACGGGGTCTCACCAAGTTGTGGAGGGCCTCATTAAGTAGTTGAGTCTGGTCGCGGACCTGCCATTCTGGCTCAGCCTCCCAAATACTGGGATTACAAGCGTGCGCCACTACACCCAGCTAATGTGTGTGTTTTTAAAGCATGATGTCTGTGCTTAATAGCAAGAACAGCACTGTGGAGTGTGGCTCATAGTAGCTCAGCGTAAGTTGCAGTGAGTCTGGCCTCAGCAGGACAGGTTGGCAGGGCTCCAGGAGCAGCCCCCCCTGCCCCAGAGCTTGAGATAGGGCAGCGCCCAGCTCACCAGGTGCTTCCCAGGCCCGCCTTCCAGGTCCCTTATGTGTGGGCCTCAGGGCACCTGGTCTCTTCATCTTGGGAGAGGTCTCAGGCCTGGGACATGGCTCCCCTTCCCCAGCAGAGGACAAGGGAACAGCCAGCTGGCCAAGACCCAGCTCAGAGGGTCAGCAGGGAGGCAGCCAGAGGGCCGGGAGGAAGCGACAGGGGTATCGCTCTGCAGCCTGCACGGGCACCGAGAGGGCTGGGGAAGTAGGCCTGGGGTGGCAGGGTGGGCCTAGGGTCAGCCAGGTACCCGCCAGGGCAAACACTGGAAACTACAGCCAAAGCTGACCTGGGAGGCCTCCAGATCCGAACTGGGGACCAAGCCCCTCTCCTCAGCTTAGTCTCAGGGACTAGCTTCCCAGGACCCTCTGGTGAAGATCCGCTGGGGCTGGAGAGGCTCTAAGCCCAGAACAAGCCGCGGAGACTCCCTGCTGCCTCACCCTGCCGTCCTCGCATGGCCACTGGGGGGCAGCAGGGGTGTGGGCTGTCCCACCGCCCGCTCTTCCTGCTGCTGCGTGGGTCCCCAGTGCGGGTCCCCAGCAGGGCACCACAGGAAGCACCCCTCCCTTGCCCAGAGGCCTGTGCCAGAGATGACCCAGAGGGATTCAGGTCAGCACTACAGGGTGCAGTGGGCCTGGGAGCAGCCAGCCCTGAGGACGGACCAGCCCTGCCCACCAGTGTCACCTCCTGGAGGGGAGTGCGCACCGGCACAGAGTGCCTGGAGATGTGCACCCTGGCTGCCACCAGCCTGCAGTGGCCCCCAACTCCCTGAGCACCTGCTGCTGGGTGGGAGCCAAGCTCCCAAGTTGCCCATTGTCCGCCCGGCGACCTGTAGGTGGCAGTGGGGCTCTCCTGGAAGGCCTGCACAGGCAGACGAGGGCCATGGCAGCTCTGGTTGGCCAGGCTCTGGCAGCCCTGGGGGCAGAGTTTCCCGACCAGCCGGCCCCTTCACGTATTTACTGGTCTTTAAATGTTCCCATTACTCAGGCCCTCACTGGGCACCGAGACAGAAATAAATCCCACAAAGCAGCCCAGCTGGGAATCTGATCCCCCAGAGACCGGAAGAGGCCCCCCCAAGCAGAGCGCACCAGACCACGGTGCCCGCGTGCTGCACAGGCCACCATGTGGCCACACCCCCAGGCACGTGTACACACATGTGCATACCTTTACGTGCACACTCCACAGGCTCTCCACGCACATGTGCATACCTTTGCACCCCCCCACAGGCTCTACATGCATGTGCACACACCCTCAGGCTTTCCACACACACACATACACACACGCACATGCATATCTTTGCACACCCCCCACAGCTCTCCACATGCACACACATGCATTCACACACATGCAGATGTCACTTGTGTGCACGCTCCCCGATAGCCAGGCTCCTCCAGTTGTGAGCACACGCCGGGGGTCACAAACACAGCCCTTCCCAGGGCTGTGGGGTGGGCGGACAAGGCCAGCCCTGCACAGCTCGGCGGGGAGTGGCCTCAGGGGAACGCAGACCGCCGGCTGCCAGAGCTTCTGAATTTTAAGAGAAGCTGGAAAGCTGAATTTTTATGTGAAATATCCTGATTTTTAAATGTTGGCTCAAGATGTAGAAAATACTGTGAAGGCCAAACCAAACATGCCTGAGAGCCAAATTCCACCCACTGGCGGCATTCGCTGACCATGGTCCACACAGACACACACACAAATAGACACACACGTACATACACACATGCAAACAAAATAGACACGTACACACACATGCAAACAAGACACGTACACACAAATAGACACACGTACACATACAAACAAAATAGACATGTACAGTCACACATGCAAACAGACACATACACATACACAGATACACACACATGCAAATAAGACACATGTACACATGCAAACAAATAGACACGTATACAGTCACACACAAACAAAATAGACACACATACACAGATACACACACGTGCAAACAAGACATACACACAAATAGACACACCTACACATGCAAACAAGACACATCACACAAATAGACACATGTACAAATGCAAATAAAATAGACATGTGCACAGTCACACACACAAACAGACACATACACAGCCACCCACATGCAAACAAAATAGACATGTACACATACAGATAAACACACATGCAAACAAGACACACAAATAGACACATGTACACACGCAAAGTAGACATGTACACAGTCACACACATGCAAACAAATAGGCACATACACAGTCACACAAATGCAAACAAAATAGACACGTACACATACACTGATACACACATGTAAACAAGACACGCACACACAAATAGACACATGTACACGTGCAAACAAACACAGTTACAAGTAGACCCAACAGGACAGGGACAGTCATACAGACACAAGACAGATCCATGCAAATGAACAGACATGGACATGCATGTAAATATGGGTGCACACACACACAGCACAGGTGTGCCTGCAAACAACTACACACACAAGTATGCGCACCCACACTGACAGTGCTCCCTTCTGTTTGCTGCTGTGAGTGGGCTTGCTGGGGCCGGCAGTGTGGCCTTCAGGCGAGGGCCAGGCTGTGGTCCACGCCAGCCTTCTCCCCTCACAGCCGTGCTGGAGGTGCTGGGCAATTGTACCGGCTGATGAGGCAGAGCTTGGGGACAGAGTGGAGCCGGCCAAGGGCTGAGCTGGGCTCGGGGTGACCGAGAGCCCACCCTCCCACGCCCAGCGCCCCCTCCCCGGGCTGTCCGCAGCCTCCTCCCTGTTACTGGGAAGCGAAGCCAGCCAGAGCCCCAGGGGTCTGCAGAGCTCCCAGCAGAGCCAGGGCCACGTCCCCGCCCCAGGCTTCTGTCTTCTCACCATGCCACCCCATGCCGGGAGGGCTGACTGAAAACCACGAGGCCTCGAAACAAGCCCCAGACACCCAAGGCCCCAACCCTCCCTCGTCGCCCTGCCAATGCGGGTCTGCAGGCCTGGGCTCTGCCCGGGGCCCTGGCCCTCCCTGCCTGGACCTCCTCAGGTGGCTGACCCCATCCCTGGGCAGGAGGATCTGACAGTTCACACCACCACCCCTCGGCCTCCACTGCCTGTGTGACCTGGACGCTGAAGAAGGGGGTAGCCTGGGGCAGCTTGGCCTTGGGTCCTGAGGGTCTCACTTTGGCTCGAGGGAAGGATGGGGGCCCTGTCCAGGCAGCTAAAACCCAGCCTGGGTACATAGTGGGGAGTCAGGTGGGGTTCTGAGCCCACTCCGGTCAGGAGACCTGAGCAGAGGCCTGACCTCTTAGGAGAAGTCGAATAGATATTCATTGCAATGTAAGACTCCAATGCACCAATAAAAGCACGTTAAAAAAAAAGAAGTCGAGACTCAGAGGGCAGGCAGCTTGCGCAGGGTCACACAGCCTGGGCCTGAGCCCAGGACCCTGCCTGGCTCTGGAGTCCCTCCTCTGTGCTTCCTGGCCAGTGGGGTCAGCCCCCAGCCATGGCCTGTTTCAGTTGGCCGTGGTAGCCTCCGGCTGGGATCATTCTGAGGGGGCACAGGGTGGGGAGCAGGACCTGCCCAGCCTGCATGCCAGAGCTGCAGAGCAAGCCCCTGCCCCCATCCCCACCGGGTCCCCCAGCCTGAGCTCTCCTAATAACCAGGGTGGAGCCAGGACCCTGTCAGATCCTCGGGGCAGGGCTACATCCCTCCCAGCCAGCACAGAAGCGTATGGACGATTGGGGCTTGTCCACCCCAGGCCAGGGCCCAGCTTGGCCTTCCTCAACAGTGGCTTGCTGGCTAGGATGGCGGAGCCTCTCCCCATGGCTCTGGCCCCCCAAAACCCCTCCCTGAGCTGAGAGCTGTGGACCTGCTTAGCACCCCGAGGCTGAACCTGTGTCCAGGGCTGCAGGGCCCCGAGGGCCTTCAGGGGTCCTCCCGCAGCCTGGGCTGGAGCAGGCAGGCTACGGAGGCGGCAACCTGCGCACGCGTCTGAGACAGGTGGGAGGCCGAGGCGCGGGTCTCCAGCACCCCCCCCCGCCTCCCCACGGCCCGCTCGGAGCGTGTTTACGTGTTCCCTGTGGCTTGGCTGGGCTGTGGGGCCTTGAAGGGAGAAGTGACCACCTGGCTCCAGCTGCTGCTGACCATCTGCCAGGCCTGCTGAGGGCTCCCGCTTCCTCTGCCAGCCACTGGACAGCCCAGGCCGGGCTCGGGGCCTGAGTAGAAGCCAGTCCAGGCCCAGGGGCTCCAGGCCAAGGGAGGGGTCTGGGTTGACGCGAGAGGCCAGTCCTCTCCTGGACATTGAGTCTAATGGGAGGCCTGGCTGTGGCCGGGGCACCTGCGTCCTGCGGGGGGTGGGGCAGTCCTCACCTGGGATGTGTCCACCTGGACATAGGGGCCCGGCTTGGGGACACCCAGCCTGAGATGGGACAGTTAGTCCAAGGGGGAAGAGCAGCCCTGTCTTGGGGGTTCACGCACAGGCAGGTGGTGGCAGATCTGGGGAGCACAGCCCAGTCCCGGGTGTCCGGTGTGAATTTCTGGGCATGTTTCCGGCTGGTTTCTGGGCGTGTTGAGGCTCATCATCATGCTAGATGACCTGACAGGAGTCCAGGCCGGGAGAGGGGCCTGAAGCCCCAGCCAGCCCTGGCCCGGTGCTCTGCCTGTGGTCTGAGGGTCTCGGGCTCTGCACCGACCCCTCAGTCCAGACCATGAATGGGGCACTAGCTCTCCATGGGGAGGGGAATGAGGGTCTGTCTGAGCCCTGGTCTCCAGGGCCAGGGCTTTACCCAGCACCTCCTGTCACCATATCCCCACCTGGCCTCCTGCCAGGCTACCTCTCCTCTGGCCTCCACATTGGATGTTGCTCCTAAACATTGCTCAGGCCTTGTTGCTCTCTCTCTAGAACTTGCAGTGGCTCCCAGTATCCATAGGAGTGCTTGGCTCAGTGACCTTTCAGGACCTGCCCACGCCTCTCTGCTACAGTCCAAGCCATTCCCAACACATGCTGTTCCCTGGGTGCACCAGGCCTTCACATGGCTGCCCGCCCTGCCTGCCGTTACAGGCCGAGTTGGGCTTGAGGTTTCTTGGCATATGAACTTGATGACTTGGGCCTACAATCCCTCACTGAGCCCCAGTGGAGAGGTGGCAGGCAGTGGGCAGGGGAGCACTCCCGGGAGCTAGGTCCATGGGGAAAAGCGAGACAGGAATGAGCAGGGGCAAATAAAGAGGTGGGGCCAGGAGGGTCTGTGACTGTCCTGGGTGCATGGACTTCTCCCACCTCCCATCTTGCAGGCATGCGCCCCAGCCAGCCCTCTGGGTGTAGACTCCCGACTCCCAGTCCCTGAGCCTGTACGGCCAGCCTGCCTTCACCTGCTGGCTGGGCCCTGTGGCCTGCGTGGGGCTGGGCCCCCTGAACGCTGCCAGGCAGCCATGAAAGGTTCACTCAGCGGCAGGCCTCAGGCTGAGGGTCCGCCGTCAGCCCTCGCGGACAGTGGTTGGGGGCCAGCAGGCAGGACTTGGCTCAGAGGGGCCGGTGTCCTGTGGCCTGGGTAAGAGTATGGGCAGTGACCAAGGAGGCAGCGACATGGGAGGGCACGGGCTGCTCACCTGTGGCTCTATCTCCCAGGTCCTCCCACTGCACTGAGACTCAAGGTCCACCATGGCTCCTGGCCCTCCCACTCCTGGGGTGAGTGCCCATGCCCCCGCGGCTCCGGGACCCGTCCTCCTGGGTGAGAACCCCAGCTCAGGCCAGTGAGCCACACGGTGCTTCCTTTTCTGTTTTTTTTCTTCTGTTTTTTTTTTCTTTCCCAGTTTTTCCACCTGGCCCAGCCCTGAATGGGCAACCGTCCAACCCCAGGTCTCCTGGTCCATCTGCCATCTGCCCGCGTCAGCAGGTCCCCTGGCAGCGCCCCGTCACATGACTGTCTCCCACTCTTCCCGCAGCAGTGGGGCTGGCCGCTCAGGCCCCGAGGCCTCCTCGTCCAGGCCCGAGCAGGAGCCGTTGAGGAAGCCATCTTCCTTGGGAGCAGCTGCGGCAGCCGGTGAGGTCTCCAGGGGATCGAGGGCCGGAGCCCCGGGCTTGGCATGGCCGGACAGCGGGCAGTGGCCATTGGTGGCGGCAGCCGGTAGCAGGCGGGGGCTGAGGGGCAAGCCGAGCCCTGCACGGGGACCCACGTTGGTCACGCTGGTGTGCGACACCATCGGGCCGTAGCTGTAGCTGCTGCTGCCACTACGAGCCTTGCGCTTGAAGTCCAGGGCCAGGGTCCAGCGGCTCCAGGATTTCTTGATCTCGGCCTGCACCTTGGGGCGGTGGAGAGGTCGCGGTCGGGTGCGCCCTGAAGCCCTCTGACAGGTCCCCAGCCCTGACCCTGCCTCTGCGACCCCATCCCAGCGCTGCATGGATAGGGGACTGCTGGAAGACTCCAAGGCCAAGCGAACCCCACCATCCTTGGAACACTGCACCTGACCGCAGGCAGCTGGCACACCTGGAGCCCATGAGCTCGAGGGGCTCCCAAGGTGACTGCGCCTTTGCCTGGGGCAGGAAGACACTAGGCTATGGCCAAGATCCAGGAACCCACAAAGCTGTGATCGCCTGCCTGCACAACGTCCTCAGGAAGAGGCGCAAAGGGAGGATGGGGCCGAAGATGGAGGGACACGACCCGAGGCCCACCGCTTACCTCCCCATTGCAGAAACAGTATATGATGGCGACAAAGAATCCCTGTGGGGAGAGAGAGTGGGTCAGGGCTGCATCCCCAGAGAAACAAGCATAGGATTAGTCCCCCCTGGAGAGACGAGGCGGAGTCAGGGCCCCTCCACAGAGAGGCGAGAGGGGGTGATCCCCCCAGAGAGACGAGATGGAGTCGGGGCCCCTCCATGGAGAGGTGAGATAGAGTGATCCCCCCCAGAGAGACAAGATGGAGTGATCCCTCCAGAGACAGGAGATAGAGTTGGGGCCCCTCCATGGAGAGGTGAGATGGGGTGATCCCCCCAGAGAGACGAGATGGAGTCGGGGCCCCTCCATGCAGAGGTGAGATGGAATGATCCCCCCCAGAGACATGATGGAGTGATCCCTCCAGAGACAGGAGAGAGTTGGGGCCCCTCCATGGAGAGGTGAGATGGGGTGATCCCCCCAGAGAGATGAGGTGGGGTTGGGGCCCCTCCACGGAGAGGCAAGATGGGTAAACCCCCACCACCATGGAGAGATGAGATGGGGTCACCTCCCTGAAGGACCCCCTCTCCCCCAGCAGCCCGCGTGGGCCGCGCACCTGGAAGGAGTTGAAGAGCATCTCATAGTGCATCTGGATCTGCCAGAGCGTCCCTGAGACCTCCGTGTAGGGCAAGGCCATGAAGATGGTGTAGTGGACCCCGAAGAGCGGCATGAGCACCAGCGTGGACTTGAGCAGCTTCCTGGTGGAGGGGAGGGGCAGCCGGTCAGCCACCCTGCCTGCCAGCCCGGGCTCCGGAAGCCACCCAGGGGCCGTGGAGGACAGCCCAGTTTGCCTGGGGAGGCTGCTGCCAGGAGGCAGGTCACCAGGCTGCCTTGGTTCTGAAAGGGTCCTAGAGGGGACCACGAGGAAGTCCCCGTGCCCACACACTCGCCCATCCCTCAGGTTTCAGCCGAGCTGCTGCCTCTGGGGCCCACCATGGGCTACTCGTCACCAACTCTTCAGGGCCTGAGTTTCCCCAGCTTGAAGGCAGGGCTTGCTACCAAGTAGGATCTGACCAGGCGAGGCCCGCTGCTGTGGGGCAGGCCAGCCGGGGGTCAGGAGCTGGGCCTCCCCAGCATGGGTTTGTTTATGGGCCTCCATCTTTCCTTGTGTGCATGGGGGTGAGGCTCACCGGTACTGCTGCCGCGTGTCACACCGGCCGGCGTTGGTCTCCCGCAGCTTGGTGGCCAGCACGCGGATGATGTTGATGAAGAGGATGAAGTTGAGCTGTGGGACGGAGGGAAGGAGGCTGTAGCCAGGGGAGTGGGGAGAGGACTCGGGGTCCACGGCCCTGCCATGGGCTCTGCTCTGCCTCCTCATCCCTAGGTAGCTCCTTGGGACTCAGTTTCTCCATCTGGACTGGAGTGGGATCAGTGGGCCCTGATCCCAGGGGTCCGAGGGAGCTCCTATTTATCCCTGTCAAGGGCTGGTCACTGGGGCCCACACCCACACCACCAGCCCCCTGCTCACCACAACGGAGGCCAGGATGGGCACCTGGATAATCCACTTCTTGTGCCCGGAGCTCAAATCCCAGCACCTGGGGGAGGTCGAGACATTGGCCCCCAGCCCCTCCTGTACCCGTCCCCGGTCTGCCTGCGGAGCCCAGGGTAGGCCTGTTCTGACATCAGCTGGGGGGGGGGCAGGGTGTACAAGTGGCCAGGCCTCCAGGCCTCTGTGGAAGCAGCCTTCTATGACCCTGGGGGGTCCTGGCTGGGGGACAGGAGCTCTCTCATGTGCTGTGTTGAGGGAGCCAGGGTCATTTCTGGCCTGGCCAACGCCCCGGCCCCTTATCCAGCTGGACCTACCCGGTGTTGGCCAGAGTGGCTCTGACACCAACCCACACGGCCACGAAAACGGCGGGCAGACCTGCGGGCACAGAGGGGGTGTGAGGGGCCGCGGATGCCACCCTGAGGGTCGCTTCCCCATGCCCCACCTCCAGCCATTTCCTCATGCCCTGACTCCCTCACCCTGGGGGTTCAGCTCTCTGCTCCATCTGGGTCCTGTCTTTCACCTGTGCGGGTCTGTCTCTGTGCACCTACACACCTATGCAGGCCTGTCTCTATGCACTTACACAGGCCTGTCTCTATATACCTATGCAGGCCTGTCTCTATGCACTTACACAGGCCTGTCTCTATATACCTATGCAGGCCTGTCTCTATGCATCTACGGAGGTCTGTCTCTATGCACCTATACACCTATGTAGGCCTGTCTCTATGCACTTACACAGGCCTGTCTCTATACACCTATGCAGGCCTGTCTCTATGCATCTACGGAGGTCTGTGTCTATGCACCTATACACCTATGTAGGCCTGTCTCTATGTCCTTATGCAGGCCTGTCTCTATGCACCTACACACCTATGCAGATCTGTATCTGTGCACCTACACACCTATGCAGGCCTGTCTCTATGCACCTATGCAGACCTGTCTCTATGCACCTATGCGGGTCTGTCTCTATGTCCTTATAGCAGGCCTGTTTCTATGCACCTACACACCTATGCAGTCCTGTCTCTATGCACCTACACACCTATGCAGCCCGTCTCTTATGTCCCTATGTGGGTCTGTCTCTATGCCCCTATGCGGGGCTGTCTCTATGCACCTACACATCTATGGAGACCCAGCAACTCAGCGAGGCTCTCAGCAACTTAGCAAGACCCTGTTTCCAAATAAAAAATAAAATAGGGCTGGGGCATAGCTTAGTGGTAGAATGCCCCTGGGTTCAATCCCCAGCACCAAAGCCGGGCGTGGTGGTGCATGCCTGTAATCCCAGTACTTGGGAGGTTGAGACAGGAGGACCTGGGTTCACGGCCAGCCTCAGCTACTTAGTGAGGCCCTCTGCAACTTAGTGGGACCCTGTTTCAAAATAAAGAATAAAAAAAAAATAGGGCTGGGGGTGTAGCTCGGAGGTAGAATGCACCTGGGTTCAATCCCCAATACCGCAAAAAAAAAAAAAAAATCCCCAGCACTAAATAAATAAATAAATAAAAATAAACACACAAACAAACAAATAAATAAATAAATGGTCCTCACCCTCTTGGAAGAGGTTGGGTGGGGTGAGGGTTGTTATCCCAGGCTGGACAGAGGCCACAGGGTTCTGCCTGCTCCTTAATACGTGTGTTTCCGGCCCACCCGGACACCTCCTAGCTCCCAAGCCCACCTCGGTTCCTGGGACCAGGCCAGATCTCCCAGCTCTGGGGCACGCCATGGTGAGGTCAGGGGCAGGAGGCCGTGCTGGTCAACCTGAGGGCCTCTGGGTGCTGAGCGCGGTGGCTCCAGCTACCCGGCCCGCCCCTCTGCAGCCTGGCTGGTGGCCCCGGAGCCCAGCCACGCTCCAGAGCTGCCAACAATAGCGGATCATTATCGGTAACTGGATCCCGAGCCTGTGGGGCTGGGAAGAGCGGAGTCCCAGGAACCCACTCTGCAGAGGGGTCGCTCAGGCCCGGCTGATGCTCTGGACCATAGATCCCCATCTCCAGGTGAGGGGACTAGCAGGGAACGGATGCTGGCCCTGCCCATGGGCTCAGGGTAGAAGGCGGGGCCAGGCTCCAAGTCCAGCCCCAGCTGACCTGACTCCAGAGCCCTCTGATCCCAAGACTCTCCTCCTCACCCGGTGCCGGGGATTGAACCCAGAGCCTCACCCTCGCCAGGCAAGTGCTCCACCACTGAGCAACATCCCCAGCTCTTTTTTTTTTTTTTTTTTTTTTTTTTTT
>PVJS01035860.1:5000-20765 GCA_004027185.1 Glis glis | reverse complement strand
AAAAAAAAAAAAAAAAGGACACAACCAGAGATGCTGATCTATGCATCAACTTTTTTTTTTTTGCGGTACCGGGGATTGAACCCGGGGGCGTTCTACCTCTGCGCTACACACCCGGCCCTATTTTTTATACTTTATTTTGAAACCGGGTCTCACGAGGTTGTGGAGGGCCTCACTAAGTAGAGAGAGAGAGAGAGAGAGAGAGAGAGAGAGGTGAGGCTGGCCGCGAACCCGGATCCTCCAGTCTCCGCCTCCCAAAGTACTGGGATTACAAGCGTGCGCCACCACGCCCGGCTTATGCATCAACTCTTGATGGAGGCCCAAGAGCCTGTGACAGATGCCCCTGGGTAGAGAACTGAGGTCTGGGGGCCTCAGGAAAGAAGGAAGCTTATTTTCACTGAAAACTGTACTTTTAATGTAGTGTTAAAATTTTTTTTATCATATTCTCTCTACTGGGTTGAATAGTACCTTCTCAAAATTCACTCAGAACCTCAGAATGTGACCTTATTTGGAAAGAGGGTCCGTGTAGATATAATCAAGTTGAGATGAGATCATACTGGGTGGACCCTAAACCCAGTATCTGGCATCCTTAACAAAAAAGGGAGATTTGGACACAGTAGGAGAACACCATGTGGCTCAGGAGGCGGAGATCAGAGTGACATGTCTATATGCCAAGGAACAAGGAACGCCAAGGGTTTCTGGCAACCACCAGAAACTGGAAGAGGCAAAGACAGATTCTCCCCTCGAGGTTGGGAGGAAGCACACCCCGCCAGCACCTTGATTTCTGACTTCTGGCCTCCAGAACTATGAGAATAAATTTCTGTTGTTTTAAGCTGCCCAGTTTGTGGTATTTTGTTATGGCAGCCTTAAGAAGTAAAGCTGCCAGTTGGGCATGGTGGCACACGCCTGTAATCACAATATCTGGGAGGCCTAGAGGAGGCTGAGACAGGAGGATCTTGGGTTCGAGGCCAGCCTCAACAATGTAGTGAAGTTCTCAGCAACTCAGCAAGACACTGTTTCAAAATGAAAATAAGACTGGGGGTGTAGGTCACAGGTAGAATGCCCCTGGCTTCAATCCTTAGCACCACCAAAAAAAAAAAAAAAAGAATCTACCTTCTAAGATAAAGAAACCATGGGCAGGGGGTATATACCTCAATGGCAGAGTATATGCCTATCATGCACAAGGACCTGGGTTCAGTCCCTAGCTGCAAAAAAAAAAAAAAAAAGTACAAAGAAAGAAGACTTTTAAAGAAAGAAACTAAGCTTGGCAAGCAGTGAGACTCTCATCAACTTTGTGAGACCCTGTTTCAAAATTTAAAAAATTAAAAAATAGGGCTGGGGTAGCTCGGAAGTAGAATACCCCCGGGTTCAATCCCTAGTGTCACACACACACACACACACACACACACACACACACACTCTCTCTCTCTCTCTCTCTCTCTCTCACACACACACGGAAAGAAACCTATTTAAATTGTGGAGAGAGAAGAAAGGAAATAATTTTGCCATCATGGGAGTATGGCTAGGCCCATCAAAGGAGGAAGGTCCCCAAGAGGGTCAGGCAGGCAGGCTAGAGCTGAGAGCAGATGGCTGACCAGTGGTTCATTTATTTATTTGAAACAGGGTCTCACTAGGTTGATGAGAGTCTTACTACTTGCTGAGACTGTCCTTGAACCTGTGATCCTCCTGTCTTTGCCTCCCAAGTACTGGGATTACAGGCATGCACCACCACGCCCGGCTACTTTTTCTTTATTTAGAAACAGAGTCTCACTAAATTGCTGAGAGCCTAAGTTGCTGAGGCTGGTCTCAAACCTGAGATCCTCCTGTCTCAGCCTCCCAAGTACTGGGATTACAGGCGTGCGCCACCACTCCTGGCTGGCCAGTGGTTTAGAAACTCAAACTCTGTTACCTCCATTCCCAGTCCCCACCTCACTTGCCTTTTTTTTTAAAGTATGGGATTGAACCCTAGGGACCTCTACCTCTCAACTACACCCCCAGCTCTATTTGTTTGTTTCTGATACTGGGAATTGAACCCAGGGGCATTCTATCTCCAAGTTACACACCCAGCCCTTTATTATTTTTTATTTGGAAACAGCATCTTGCTAAGTTGCTGAGGGTTTTGCTAAATTGCTGAGGCTGTCCTGGAACCTGTGATCTGCCTGTCTCAGCCTCCCCAGTATTGGGATTACAGGTATACACCACCATGCCTGGCTTAACTAATCTAAATTTAAATAAGTACATGTGGTTAATGGCTACCATTTTGGACCGTCCAGGCCTATGCTAAGGCCCCTTTGGGTGGCTGAAATGCTATGTCAACCAAATTTATGTGTGGGTCCTAGCAGCTGGTGCCAACTTTGGTGGGTATGTTGGGGTGGGGTGGGGCAAAGCTGGGCAGGAAGGACCCATAGGCCTCATGGGCTACACAAGGGTACAGGGGAGCCATGGCAGATGTTTGAGAAGGGGAGTGAGGCAATGAAATGTGCATTAGAAAGACCCTCCACTCTCCCCCAGAACTGTTGTGCAGGGAGTGGAGGACAGCTGGACATGGCAGAAGTGTCGCTGGGGAGCCGGGCACCTCACCTGCCTGGTCCTGCTCCCCGTACCACGTGTTCCAGTTGCCCACAAGTGAGCAGGGATAGTCCTCATCCAGGTGCAGCTTGGGCAGCACGGCCTCCCTGTTGGCACAGAGAGAGGCCAGGGCTCACACCAGCCACCAGGGCTGGGCCTCAGTCTCCCCATCTCTAAGATGTACAGGCTGGACAAGACGTCCTTAGGGTGTGCTGGGATGAACCCCCGCTCCCCGCAGGGCTGAGATGGCAGATTGAGGACGCTCACGTCAGACTGTTGTAGGCATCCAGACACTCTGGCTTCACGTTGTGAACTGCAACAGAGGACAGAGAGTGGGAGGTGAGGGGGTGGGGTGCTTGCGCTGTTGGGGTGGGCGGGGTCAAGGCTCCCAGGATAGCATGGGACGTCCTCAACCCTCTCAGCTCCACGCTGGAGCCTGAGAGGTCCCCAGAGACCCAGAGCAGGCAGGGCTGGCCAGTGCAGCAGCCACTCACACTGGATCTTGTAGAGGTTGCTGGTCTCCTTCTTGGACAGCAAGGTGGAGTGGGCATCCTTCCGAGGATCCACCTTGTGGACAAAGAGGGAACGGAACCAGCTGCCTTCGTTGTCCTTGGAATAGAAACTGCAGGACAGAAGAGTTCAGGGGGACATGCGAGGGCGGGGGGGGGCAGCAATTCCATCGGCTCTGATGTCCTGCTCCCCAGGCTGGTGACCTACATTTCTGGAAATAGGGCCACGGAATCCCATAGCAGCTTGAGTGTGAAATGCCACCAGCCTGGCAGACTTGGTCCCTTCTACAGAGATCCCAGCTACCCAGTCTGCATCTTAAAGCTTTGCAGGGCATTAGGGGGCTGGGAGAGGCAGCCATACCTCCGATCTCTCTCTAGCCTCCCTGCCTCCACTTCACCCCCTTCCAAGGGGTCCTCCACTTGGGCCACACAACTGCAGCTTTTTTCCAAGAGGATCAACCCCAAGCCCACCCTGCCTGATGGCCAAGGCCTAACTTGTCAGCCTCCCCACTTATCAGCCTCCCCTCGTGTCCCCCCTCCACTCTCCAGGTCTGCTCTGCCCTGAACACACCGGGCTCTTTTCTCTGTGCTTTC
Organism: Glis glis; assembly: GCA_004027185.1. NCBI lineage: Eukaryota > Metazoa > Chordata > Mammalia > Rodentia > Gliridae > Glis > Glis glis. Next base: position 17,097 of record PVJS01035860.1, on the reverse strand, counting down.
TTTGCAAGTTCTGTCCCCTCTGATGAAAAGGCTCCCAACTGTCCTGCAGTTTCCATCCTCCCCAGAGCTCACATTGCACTTGGCCTGGGTTCCCTCTTGTAACCCCCAGAGCCAAAGCCAAATAAGCCTTGTCCTTGAGGAGGTCACAGCGCACTGGAAGAAACAGGTCTCAGAACACAATTACTGCTGGGGGTCTGGGAGAAGCCAGGAGAGTGAGTCTTAACCCCGCCTCTGGCAGGCTGGGCTGTGAGGAGTGAGCCAGGTCAATCTCAGGGCTGATGTGGCAGATACAGGCAGAGAGGGGGTAAAAGGCATTGCAAGGAGCCTGGCTGGGTGGTGCACACCTATAATCCCAGTACTTGGGAGGCTGAGACAGGAGGATTTCAGGTTTGAGGCCAGCCTCAGCAACTTAGTGGGACCCCATGTCAAGTAAAAAATAAAATAGGGCCAGGGGTGTAGCTCAGAGATAGAATGCCCCTGGATTCAATCCCCAGTACCAAAAAAAAAAAAAAAAAGCACTGCAAGGAAGATGTATTCATTCATTCCTGTAGCCAACACTGACCCTGCCCACCCACATAGGATGCTGAGAATGAATGAAGCTGGGTGTAGTGGCACATGCTTATGATCCCAGTATTTGGGAGGCTAAGATGGGAGGATCTCAGGTTTGAGGCTAGCCTCAGCAATTTAGTGAGACCCTGATTCAAAATAATAAATAAAAGGGCCAGGAGTATATAGCTCAGAGGTAGAATGCCCCTGGGTTCAATACCCAGTACCACAAAAAAAAAAAAAAAAAAAAAAAAGAGAGAGAGAGAATGAATGAGCTCATGAACATGATTATGTACTTTGCTGACGAAATAGTGGTTCAGAGCAGGGAGACCTGTCACCAGGTCCTGCCAGAAGAGGACAGTAACCCCCCACCCACACATATATAAGATCTCATCAAGGGCGGAGCTTTTTTATTTTTTAACTTTTTTGGTATAGGGGATTAAATCCAGGGGCATTCTACCTCTGAGCTACATCCCTAGCCCTTTTTTTTTTTTTTTTTTTTTTTTTTATTGAAACAGGTTCTCACTAAGTTGCTGAGGGACCTGGTTAAGTTGCTGAGGCTGACCTCAAACCTGTGGTTCAAACCTGCCCAGCTTCCCAAGTACTGGGATGACAAGCATGCATGTGCCACCACTCTGGTCTTTGGTTTGAAGGGAGAGGGGCTGCTTCCCCTGGAGGGGAGGTGGCAGGGAAAAGAGTGGCTCTGCTCTTTGTCAACCAAGACCTTTGCTCCAGAGCTAGGCTTCCAGTAATTTATTAACATCAGTAGTGACCAAGATAAATAGCCAGTGACTAGCCCTGAGAGAAGAGCCTGGAAGCCGGAATGCTAGGGAGGGGAAGGGGGTCCAGGAGCTCTGAGGGACTCCCATCTCCTCCAATCCTTGCTCCCTGGGGGCCTCAGTTTCTGCATCTGTCAAATCAACAGGGCAGACAGCCCGCCTGGAGAAAGATCCTTTTGCATAGGTAAAATCCAACAAGGGACTTGTCCAAGATCCCAGGATGCATCCGAACTCCAGAACAGCATCCTCAAGAGCTCCTCCTCCTCCTCCTCCTCCTCTTCTTCTTCTTTCTTTCCTTCCTCTCCTCCTCCTCCTCCTCCTTCTCTTCCTCCATACTGGGGATTGAACCTAGGGGCTTTCTACCTCAGAGCTACACTCCCAGCCCTTTTTATTTATATATTTTTTAGAAACAGGGTCAGCCGGGCATGGTGGTGCATACCTGTAATCCTAGTACTTGGGAGACTGAGACAGGAGGATCACAGGTTCGAAGACAGCCTCAGTCAATTTAGCGAGGCCCTCTGCAACTTAGTGAGACCCTGTTTCCAAGCAAAAAATAAAAGAAGATTGGGAGTGTAGCTCAGAGGTAGAACGCCCTCTGGGTTCAATCCGCAGTACCAAAAAAGAGAAAAAGAAAGAAAGAAACAGGGTCTTGCTGGGTTCCCGAGGCTGGCCTCAAACCTGTGATCCTCCTCTCTCAGTACTGGGGTTGCAGGTGTGTGCCACTACACCCGGCTTCAAGTGCACATTTTCAAGCACCCAGATGTCACTTTCTCAGGGTATTTGAAATAATCTCCTACCCTTAACCTCCCCAACTGTTCATGCTGCTGTTTTATTTTGTTCTGCAGTGACTTCTAAAACACTGTACTAAAGCAGAGCGTGGTGGCGCATGCTTGTAATCCCAGTACTTGGGAGGCTGAGACAGGAGGATCACGGGTTCGCAGCCAGCCTCAGCAACTTAGTGAGGCCTCCACAACTTAGTGAGACCCTGTTTCAAAATAAAGAATAAAAAATAGGGCTGAGGGTGTAGCTTGGAGGTAAAATGCCTCTGGATTCAATTCCTAGTACCGCAAATAAAACACTATCCTAGGGATAGGGATGCATCTAAGTGGTAGTGTACTTGCATAGCATGTACAGTGCCCTGGGTTTGATCCCCAGCACCAAAAAAAAAAAAAAAAAAAAACCCAAAAGACCTCCTTCCTTCCTTCCTTTCGTCCTTCCTTTCTTTCTTTCCTTCATGTGCTTTGTTTGTTGTCTGTTTGCCCACAAGAAGCAGTCCCATGAGGGCAGGACCTTGGTCTCTTCTCCTCTATCCTTGCTGTGTCCCCAGTGTCTGGAACAGGACGGGGCACAGGGCTTACACACAGTCTGTGTTTGAGAATTGAATGAACAGGCAGGGAGGGCTAAGACTTAGTTGCCTGGGAATGATGAAAGCTGGAAGGTAGGAAATGGAAGAAAAGGTGGATCTTAGCTAGGCGTGTTGGCACATGCTTGTAATTCCAGTACTTGGGCCGGGAGTGGTGGCGCACGCTTGTAATCCCAGTACTTTGGGAGGCGGAGACCGGAGGATCCGGGTTCGCGGCCAGCCTCAGCTTGCTCGCTCTCTCTCTCTCTCTCTCTCTCTCTCTACGTAGTGAGGCCCTCGCAACTTCGTTGAGACCCAGTTTCAAAATAAAGTATAAAAAATAGGGCCGGGGGTGTAGTTCAGAGGTAAAACCCCTCTGGGTTCAATCCCCGGTACCGCAAAAAATAAATAAATAAATAAAATAATTCCAGTACTTGGGAGGCTGAGACCAGAGGATCTGTGTTCGCAGCCAGCCTCAGCTTCTTAGTGAGGCCCTCCACAACTTAGTGAGACCCTGTTACAAAATAAAGAATAAAAAAATAGGGGTGTAGCTCGGTGGTAGAATGCCCCTGGGTTCAATCCCCAGTACCGTCAAAAAAAAAAGAAAAGGTGGATCCTGGCCTGCAGTGTGGACTCAGGGCTCAGGAGCCTTTTTCATCCCCAAGAACAACAGCAGAATTAGCCCTTCAGAGCACAGGCTGGGGAAAACCCAGCCTCTAATCCTCACTCAGCCTATCTTTCTGGGCCTCATTTTCCTCATCTATAAAATAGGGGCCACAGGCTAGGCCTTTTATTTACTTGTTTATTTATATATTTATTTATTTGATACTGGGGATTGAATACAGGGGCATTTTACATCTGAGCTACACCCTCAGCCCTATTTATTTTGTTTCTATTTTTAAACAGGGTCTCTCTAAGTTGATGAGTTTCACTACTTGCTGAAGCTGTCCTTGAACCTGCTATCCTCCCAAGTACTGGGATTACAGGTATGTACCACCATGCTTGGCTTCCCTCAATCTTTATAAAGTACTCCCCCCACCCCATCACCCTGCAATACTGGGGTGTGCATACTAAGCCCTGTGCATGCTAAGCAAGCGTTCTACCACTGAGCTACACCCCCAGCCCTTAAAGCACCATTTTTATACCATTCCTCTACTCATTGCCTACAAAACAAAAGCCAAAGTCTCTACTTGGGATTCCAGCTCTAATTCTACGTTGACAAGCTTTCCAGAGCCAACTCCCTTTTAAATTTTCCAACTAGAGAGCCAGGATTCAGCCAGGCGCAGTGGTGCATACCCGTGATCCCAGTACTTGGGAGGCTGAGATAGTAGGATGATAGGTTCAAGGACAGTCTCAGCAACCTAGCAAGACTGTTTCAAAACAAAAACTAAAAAGGTTTGGGTGTAGTTCGGAGGTAAAATGCCCCTGGGTTCAATCCCCAGCACCACTAAAAAAATAAAATAAGTAAATAAATAAATAAAAAGGTAGCTGGGCATGGTGGCACATGCCTGTAATCCCAGTTGGAGGCTGAGACTAGAGGATCACAGATTCATGGCCAGCCTCAGCAACATAGTGACACCCTCAGTAATTTAGTGAGACCCTATTTCAAAAAGAAAAAGGGATGGGGATGTAGCTCCAAGGTAGAATGGCCCTGGATTCAAGCCCTAGCAGCAAAAAAAAAAAAAAGAAAAAAGAGAAAGAAAAATGCCTCTCTGGCCCTGAAAAACATGATACAGTTTTATTCAATCTGTTAGAAGGGTCTATTCCAGCTAGACTGGCCCAGCCCCTTCCCCCCAAAATATCTCTCATATTTTCCCCCTCAACTCATTTCATATGGATATGGCCACACAGGAAGTCACCAGTTAATGTCCTTTCATCCCCAGGGTACCTAGCACTGAGCTTTGAGGGTTTTTTTTTTGTGTGTGTGTGTGGTACTGGGGATGGAACCCAGGGGCAGTCTACCTCTGAGCTACACCCCCAGCCCTATTTTATATTTCACTCTGAAAGAGGGTCTCACTGAGTTGCTGAGGCTCTTGCCAAGTTGCTGGGTCTGTCTTTGAACCTTTGATCCTCCTGTCTCAGCCTCCCAAGAACTGGGATTACAGCCATGCACCACCATGCCCGGCAGCACTGAGCTTTTACCGAGATAGTTGTTCAATAAATATTTGACCCAGATGAGAACGTTTCTGTCTCTCTTTAGGAAAAAAAGTTACCATATATGACACACTCATGTTGCCATAGTAGCCAACTTATTGGATACCTCCCCACTTGAAACCACTCCAGAAAGTTCTAGATTTATATGCTGGGAAGCTCAGTTCTACATATTAAGAGCACCTGGGTGCGGTGGCACATGCTGGTACTCCCACTACTTGGAAGGCTGAGACAGGAGGATCGTAGGTTTGAGGACAGCCTCAGCAAGTTACCAAGACCCTCAGCAACCTAGCCAGACCCTGTTTCAAATTAAAAAGGTCTGGGATGCAGCTTAAAGGTAGAACACCCTAGCTGGGCGTGATGGCGCACGCTTGTAATCCCAGTACTTTGGGAGGCGGAGACCGGAGGATCCAGGTTCGCAGCCAGCCTCAGCTCTCTCTCGCTTTCTCTCTCTCTCTCTCTCTCTCTCTCTCTCTCTCTCCCTGTCTCTCTCTCTCTCTCTCTCTCTCTCTCTCTCTACCTAGTGAGGCCCTCTGCAACTTCGTGAGACCCGGCTTCAAAATAAAAGTATAAAAAATAGGGCCGGGGGTGCAGCACGGAGGTAGAACACCCCTGGGTTCAATCGCCGGTACAGCCAAAAAAAAAAAAAAAAGGTAGAACACCCTGAGTTTAAGCCCCAGTACTAAATAAATAAACAAGCTAAGAGCTACATTCTACACACATTTATACATCCTGAAACATAGTCTCATTTGAATCAGCTGACTTTAAGAAGGGCTGCATTTCTGCTTATTGTTCCAGAGGGGGTGTCTTCAGCTAGAACAGTAAGTGTTTTGTTAACAATATTACTGATGCAGCAGTAACAGTAACCACTGTTTATGGAGCACTTATTACATGTTGAGAACTAATCCTCACCAGAGGTTTTTAAATCAATGAGGCTCAGAGCCCGGTATCATGGCACATGCCTATAATCCCAGTAGTTGGGAGACTAAGGAGGATCACAGGTTTGAGGACAGCCTCAGCAAGTAGTGAGACTCATCAACCTAGTGAGACCCTGTTTAAAAAAAAAAAGAGGCTCAGAACTGGGCATGGTGGCGCACACTTGTAATCCCAGTACTTGGGAGACTGAGACAGGAGGATTACAGGTTTGCAGCCAGCCTCAGCAACTTGTGAGGCCCTCTGCAACCTAGTGAGACCCTGTTTCAAAATAAAGAATAAAATAGGCTGGGCGTGGTGGCGCACGCTTGTCATCCCAGTACTTAGGAGGCGGAGACCGGAGGATCTGGGTTCAAGGCCAGCCTCAGCTACTTAGTGAGGCCATCCGCAACTTCGTGAGACCTGGTTTCAAAATAAAGTATAAAAAATAGGGCTGGGGGTGTAGCTTGGAGGTAAAACACCCCTGGGTTCAATCCCTGGTACCACACACACACAAAAAAAGAATAAAATAGGGCTGGGGGTACAGCTCCGAGGTAGAACGCCCCTGGGTTCCATCCTAGTACCCCCCCACACACACACCAAAAACAAAAACATAACAAAACAAAACAAAAAAAGGATTGGGGGTAGAGCTTGGAGGTAGAATGCCCCTGGGTTCCATCCCAGTAATAACAACAAAAACAATGAGGCTCAGAAATGTTCCATGCCTTATTCAAGGATGGTTACTCGATGGCCAAGAGGATTCCTATCTAGGTCCATATGATTTCAAAGTCCCCCCATCCCCATCCCAGCAGCCTCATTGACCTCCAACCTCAGAAGCCAAAGGGCTACTCATGGCCCCACTAGCAACTCCAGAAAAATAGGTAGCAGGCAGCCAGGTGTGGTGGTACACACCTGTAATTCCAGTACTTGGGAGGCTGAGACAAGAGGATTGCAGGCTCAAGGCCAGACCCCTCAGCAACTGAGCAAGACTATTTCAAAATTAAAAAGGGCTGGGGTATAGCTTGGAGGCAGAGTGCCCTACGTTCAATTCCCAGTATGGAAAAAAAAAAAAAAGGAACAGGCCGAGGGTAAACAAGAGGGGATGTTCTTAGGTACCAATGTGGGTGGGACCAAGCAGCCTTTGAGGGACTTGATAAGTATTAATCTAAGTGCCTTTGCAGCAATCCTGTGAAAAGTGCCAAGTGGGATCACCACGCCCAATTTACAGAAAAGGAAACCGAGGCTCGCAGAGGTTCAATGACTCATCCAGGGTTACCAAATAAGTAAGTGAGAAGCAGAGGGCTGCCTAAGACCCCTGTGGTGGCCCCAGGGTATTTACCATACAAATGATTCTACCACCAACAGATTCTGTTCTTTCTCCCAGGCTTAATCTTTTCATCTGGAAAACATCAGTTCATACAACAAGATCTTTCCCAGGCCCGTCGTGTGTGTGTGTGTGTGTGTGTGTGTGTGTGTGTGTGTGTGTGTGTAGTACTGGGGATGAACCCAGGGGCCTTCTACCTCCAAGCTACACCTATTTTATTTTTTATTTGGAAAAAGGGTCTCACTAAGTTGCTGAGAGACTCACTAAGTTGCTGAGGCTGGCTTTGAACCTGCAGTCCTCCTGTCTCAGCCTCCCAAGTACTGGGATTTGTAATGCACCACCATGTCTGGCCCTTTCAACCCTGACATTACGTGGGTCTTGAGCAGAAACTGCTTGAGACATAGGCTTGAACAAGGAATAATGCTCATGTTTGCTGAGTGACAGACACTTTAAAAGCATGGCCTCTGTAATCCTCAACACCCCTATGAAATACATCCTACTTGGCCACCCTCATTTACAGATGAGGAACCTGAGGTTTGCAGGGGTCAACTGACATGCCCAAGTTCACCTCTCTAAAACTGGCAAACTCCTGGCTCATTTCACGATGTCAGCTTTCTCCCTCATGGTCAGGCAGTCCAGGTGAGAGGCACAGGCTTGTCTCCTCTCTCCCCGCTGTCCAAAAGCCCCACGACACAGAGCTCTAACACCTCATGTAAGGGCTAAGAGCACTGCAGCCTCACTCATGAGCTGCAGGGCAGGAAGGGACCCCGCTTCCTTTCCACAGGTGGGGGGACAGTGTTCTCACTTCTTTGTCAAATGTTCTTTGAGCATACACTGTCCCGAGCTCTGCGGGGGTGGGGAGTTGAGGAAACAGAAAAATTAGATAAATGGTGTAGTGGGAGAGACAAGTAAGCTCCAGGTCATAAGTACACAGGGCGATAAGTGCAGATAGGGGGGAAGTACGGGGCACTGGAGGGGAGGAGGAGCTGCCCAGGACCAGTCAGGGGCGGCCAAGCCCTGCGTCTGCCCAGAGCAGGGCCAAACAAAAGCCCAGGCGGAGCACAGGGCCCAGCCAGCCTCCAGCTCCCAAGAGGCCACCAGCTATGGTGCAAAGGGCATGGTGCATCAGGAGCCTTGGGTCCCAGACCCACTGCTGACACCACGCAGCATGGAGAGTGACCTTGGATACCTCCTATCCCCTTTATGGCTTCTGTTGACCCACCTGCACAGCTCAGGGCGGGGAAGCACAAATCTGTATGTCGAGGGCCCTTGGGGATCCCCCACTGGGCCCCTGCCCCCATCCGAGGGAGGAGCTGCCTCGCCCAGAAGCCCCCAGTGGGTGCTAAATCAGTCACAAGCAAAGCTTACTCCTGTTCACTGCCCTCTCCCGCTCTCCAGCACCCAGTACCTGCCCCTCTCACTCACCCCATCTTTCTCCCTCTGCCCCAGACCCAGCTTCCCACCAGGACAAAGACCCTGCCCACGCCTTCCTCACCTCCCCCATCCGCTCTCAGACCCTCCCCGGGCCTAGGTCCTGGCCCCGCCTCCGATCCCCGGATTCCCAGCAGAGTCCCCGCTCCTCCCCCAGGCCCAGACCCCGGCCCCCGCCTTGCACCCCATGCGCGCGCGGCCGCCACCGCCCCGCCCGGCTCTCACCGCGCCGCAGCCGCAGCCGCGACGTTCCCGGCGCGGGGTCCCGGGCTCCCCAGCAGCCGCCGCGCCGCCGCAGAGATGCTGCACAGCCGTGGAGCCATGTTGGAGCGGCGCAGGTTGGAGGGAGGCCCCGCCCCCGGACCCGGCGGCGGAGGCGGGGCGCGCGTAAGCCCCACCCCGGGCCCCGCCTCCCTCTGCGCGCGGCCAGGTGGGCGCGGCTCTCCAGCGACCCCCAAGTCCGCAGAGGTCGGATCCAGAGCTCTGAGCTCCTGCAGCGCTGCCGCTGACTCGCTCAGTTACCTTGACCAAGTCTTTTCCCACTCGGCCTCAGTGTTCACCTCGGTAAAATGGGATTCCGAGGATGAACCAAAGAGAGTCCTAAGCCCCCTGAAATTGCATTCAGGGTTCTGTGTGCCTGCGGTTTTCTGTTTTTGTGTCTTTTTTTTTCTTTTTGCGGTACCGGGGATTGAACCCAGGGTCGTTTTACCTCCGAGCTACACCCCCGGCCCTATTTTTTATACTTTATTTTGAAACCGGGTCTCACGAAGTTGGGAGGGCCTCACTAAGTAGCTGAGGCCGGCCGTGAACCCGGATCCTCCAGTCTCCGCCTCCCAAGTACTGGGATTACAAGCGTCTGTTTTTGTTTCTTTGTTTTGCGGTGCTGGAACCCAGGGCCTTGCACATGCTAGGCAAGCACTCTACCACTGAGCTACATTCCTAGTTTCCCTTCCCCATGCTTTTTTCTGGGATGGGGCGTCTGCAGCAGCTTTAATCACACTATCAAACAAACAGACAGACTGGCAAGACTCTGAGCACCACAATGATTTCTTTCCATATTGTACCTTTCCATCCCCTTCTACTTACCCTGCAGGAGCCTTCTGGGGCCCCTAGCCCTCCTTCCTCCCCTGCCCAGTTCTTTCGTTGGCCTTCCAAACTAATCCCTTCTCAGCCCATAATCCCTCAGATCACAGCCCAGGATGGAGAACCATGCAGACCCCACTGGGAGGGGGACTGATCAGAGACACAACCCACCAAAAAATGTCTACACTCACTGGTAGTTCCCTTCTGCGGTGCTGGGTGGGGGAGTGGAGGGTGAGCTTGAATTTCCTAACTCTTCAAATATTGAGTCTGAGCACAGTGGTACACACCTATAATCCCAGTACTTGGGAGCCTGAGACAGGAGGATTGCAGGTTGGAGACCAGCTTCAACAATTTAGCAAAAGCCTGTTTCAAAATAAAAATGGCTCGGCCCTGGGTTCAATCCCCAGTAACACACACACACACACACACACACACACACGAGTCTGCCAGCCTGGGCTCTGTGCTATAAGCTTGGAGACACCAAAGGTTGACAGAACAAGCCCCATACCTCTTGGGAGTCAAGGCCTGGTGGGGCAGACAAATATCAAATCACCATGACTTTGAACCGCCCCCCCCCAAGAGCAGAGGCCTTAGCCACCCACCACCTCTCCCTCATCCTTCCTGCCTGACACATTAAGTATTTGCTGAATAGCTGGGGCATGGTAGCACATGTCTGTAATCCCAGTACTTGGGAGGCTGAGACAGGAGAATCACAGATTTGAGGACAGCCTCAGCAATTTAGTGAGATTCTGTTTCAAAACAAAAAAGAAAAAAGTGCTGGGGGGGTGGAACTCAGAGGTAGAATGCCCCTGGATTCAATCCCCAGCACCCATATATATATATATATATATATATATATATATAGTATATAATTTTATATTATATATTATATTATATATTTTATATTATATGTATATATGGAGAGAGAGAGAACTTATAATGGAGGTGGGAGAAGTAGAAGGTGAGTTCCATAGACTTCCAACTTCCAATATCAGTGATGACCTTAGCAAGGAAGTTAGATTTTTTTGTGTGTGTGTGTGGTACTGGGGATTGAATCCAGGGGCATTCTACCTCTGAGATATATCCCCATCCCTATTTTTTTTTAACAGTACTTGGGATTGAACCCAGGGGCATTCTACCTCCGAGCTACACCCCCAGCCCTATTTTTATTCTTTTTTTTATTTTTATTTTTTGCGGTACCAGGGATTGAATCCAGGGGCGTTTTACCTCTGAGCTACACCCCCAGCCCTATTTTTTATACTTTATTTTGAAACCAGGTCTCACGAAGTTGCGTAGGGCCTCACTAAGTATCTGAGGCTGGCCACGAACCCTGATCCTCCGGTCTCCGCCTCCCAAGTACTGGGTTATTCTTTATTTTGAAACAGGGTCTCACTAAGTCGCGGAGGCCTCACTAAGTAGCTGAGGCTGGTCGGGAACCTGCGATCCTCCGGTCTCAGCCTCCCAAGTACTGGGAATACAAGCGTGGGCCACCACACCTGGCTCCCTAGCCCTATTTTATTTTTTATTTTGAAACAGTATCTCACTAAATTGCTGAGGCTGTCCACAAACCTGCGATCCTCCTATTACAGCCTCCCAAGTACTGGGATTACGGGCTTGTGCCACCACACCCGACAGAAGTTAGATTTGAACTGTTTTTCTCCCTCTGAGTTTTCTAAAATTGCTACAATGAACATGTATTACCTGTGTGATTTATTTAAAAAAGAAAGTATACCAACGTGACAAATGGAAAGCAGAATTGATTGTCATAAGCGGGCAGAACCATCAAAATAAATGCAATAAAAACAATAGTGTTGGCACTCCATTATAGCTAAGGCAGAAGGCTGTGAGCTACAGCTTGAGCTATATGTCAATAAAGTAAAGCACCTGGAGGGGGCAGAGACACAGTTGCCCCTTGGGGTATCGGAGAGATTGAAAAGGAATGAGCTCCTCATTCCAGAAATCAGTGTGATCGCCATGGGTCCCCAGTCACAGCCACTTAGGAAAAACCCAGATGTGTACCCAGAAGAACAGCAAATGGAGATGTCACTGGAGTCATACAATGGGAGCTTCTTTTCCCTTAGAAACCAAGTGTGGCAGACCAAGAGGCAGACACTTTTGCAGGGCCTCATAAGAGTCCTGACTTTGGACCTAGGTTTCAAAAGATAAATAGGGGTTTGTCACAAATAAAGGGAAGGATAAGGGGAACCTCAAAAGAAGTGATGTGGCCAGGCATAATGGTGCACACCTATAATCCCAGTACTTGGGAGACTGAGACCGGAGGATCCGGGTTTGCGGCCAGCCTCAGCTACTTAGTGAGGCCCTCTGCAACTTAGTGAGACCTGGTTTCAAAATAAAGAATAAAAAATAGGGCTGGGGGTGTAGTTCAGAGGTAGAATGCCCCTGGGTTCAATCCCCAGTACCGAAAAAAAATTAAAAATAGCTGAACTTGGTGGCGCACATCTATAATCCCAATACTTTGGAGGCTGAGACAGGAGGATCGCAGGTTCACGCTGAGATAGGCCTCCAACT
>PVJS01035859.1:0-20770 GCA_004027185.1 Glis glis | reverse complement strand
CACAGATGTGCGCACAGCCCAGGTGAGTTCCCACAAAGACAGCTGACACAGATGTGCGCACAGCCAACGTGATGCCCAACAAGGACAGCTGACACAGATGTGCACACAGCCCAGGTGAGGCCCAACAAGGACAGCTGACACAGATGTGCCCACAGCCCAGGTAAGGTCCAACAAGGACAGCTGACACAGATGTGCGCACGGCCCAGGTGAGGCCCAACAAGGACAGCTGACACAGATGTGCCCACAGCCCAGGTAAGGTCCAACAAGGACAGCTTACACAGATGTGTGCACAGCCCAGGTGAGGCCCAACAAGGTCAACCCCAGAGCGCTGGCACAGAGGTGTCCTAGGCGCCTGCCTGGTGATCTGCAGTCAGCAGTATCATCCTAGCTGGGAAAGCCCGTATTCTGAGCCACCGACAGATACAACCCAGTATCCTTTTTCAGAATTGCACAAGTACTACATTGTTGATTTTTAGAAACAAAACTTCTTTATTGACCTATCTTGCTTTGGCTTAACCTTGAAATAATGTCCTACCCCTCAACATTCTCAGACACCGAAGTGCCTGCGTCATTCTCTCCTCGTCCCTCAGCAAGTCTCTTGTCTCTCTCCACTGACATTTCCTCCCGCTCTGGGCCCTCGCTCCACTCTGTCCTCCGTGACAAGAGAAATGTCTGCTCCTGCTTCCTGGCCACTCCCAGACTGAATGTTTAGGCTTATTCACTTATTCTGCCAAAGTATGTTTCTCCTAAGCTTTTGATGGGTGTTCCCTAAAATCAAATTCTAGCCTTGCCCCCTCCTGGTTTTGTCCCACTGTCAGCCAACCTCACAAATCTACAGCAACATCAATATCGATAGAGGACACATTAGACCAGGCGACCTGGGCCACACCCATCCTCCATGGAGGGTCTGACCTAGACGAGAACGCACAGGACATTCCTTACAGCGGTGTCCGTTTATCTGTCACTTTTCTTTCCACAGTTTCAATACCCGTGGTCAACTGTAGTCTGAAAATATCATTGAGCTCGTTAACCCAGGTGGAGCCAAGGCAGATAAGTCTCCTTCTGCTGTGTCCTGGAAGGTCTGCAGTAGCCTGACGTCACAACGCCCACGTCACCCAGCTCACTTCTGTTGGTCATCACACCGTCTCACATCACCACAAGAAGGGGAGTATAGAACAATTTGATGACTAGAGGGACAGAGGCTGCACTGATGTAACTTATTTATTTATTTATTTAATTTTGTGGTACTGGGGATGGAACCCAAGGGCATTTTACCTCCGAGCTATACCCCCAACCCTATTTCTTTTTATTATTTATTTTGAAACAGGGTCTCACTAAGTTGTGGAGGGCCTCACTAAGTAGCTGAGGCTGGCCGCGAACCCGGAGCCTTCGGTCTCAGCCTCCCAAGTACTGGGGTTACAAGCGTGCACCACCATGCCCAGCTTGATGTAACTTTTATTTCAGCATATTTTATAATCTTTCCAGTCTGTCGTTAGTTATTACTGTTCATCTTTTTCTGTGCCTGATTCATGAATTAAACTCTGTCACAGGTGTGTATAGGGAAAATGCAGTACTCATAGGGTTTGGTAACACCTGGGTTGCAGGCATCTCCTGGAGGGCTTAGAACATATCCCCTAAGGGTAAGAGGGATGACTCTATCAAGACATTATAAAATCAGTGCCAAATTGGTACAGAAAATCAGAGATGCCCCTGTGTGTGATCACGCGTGGTTTAGTGGGAAAAGTGTGTGCTTTGGAGGCAAGAGATGAGTCTCTAGAACCAGCCCAGCATGCTCACGGGGGCAGGTTGCCAACTGAACAGCCCATAAGACTCCTGAGCATCCTCCGTCTCCTGCTGAAACCCCACGGGCAGTGGCCTGGCTTCCCGACCGCAGCAAGGACTGACCGGCACACTAAAGTGCGGCCAAGTGGTGAGTCTGCATTATGTGGTCTGCCATGAAGTCCTGGTCATGCTGGATGGTCAAAAAACCACCTGTAAGATCCTCCCCACTGTTAGATTTGTGGGGAGGCAGCTTGGCCCCAGAGATATCCTAATCCCCCGAATCTGTACATTTGTTGCATTACATAGCAAAAGGGATTTTGCAGATGTAAAATGAATTTTAAAATAGAGAGATTATCCTGGATTATTCAGAGTGAATTAGCACAATCTAATCAAATGAGCCTTTAGAAGCAGATTATGTTGGGCACGGTGGCACACACCTGTGATCCCATTACTCAGGAGGCTGAGACAGGAGGATCACAGGTTCAAGACCAGCCTCAGCAAATTAACAAGACCCTAAAATAAAAAAAAAAATTAAAGGGTTGGGGGAGGGGGTAGCACAAAGGTAGAGCGCCCCCTGGGTGCAATCCCCAGTACCATGAAAACAAAAAACAATAAAAACAAAAACATAATTTTTTGAGGCCAATAGCAGAGGAGATGAAGCAAAGGTGGGGAGTGGCGTCAGAGCGATTCGAAGATTGCAAAGGCCCTGGCCAGCCTTTGCCGGCTCTGAAAATGAAGAGGCCACAAGACAAAGAACCTGGAAGCCTCCTGGAAGCCATCAACAGAAAAGAAAGGAGGCCTCCATCCCGCGGAGGGGAGTGACCCCAGCAACCAAATCCCACCCTCGCTTCTTGATAAGAGGTCAGACTGGCTGTCACCTCGATTTTGGATTCATGGAACTTTCCCTAGGCAGAAAACCCAGCCACGCCTGCTCAACTTCCCATCTACAGAGCTGGGAGATAATTACCGGTTGGAGTTTTTTGTTGTTTTTGTTGTTGTTTGTTTGGTAGTGGGGACTGAACCCAGGATTGCTCTACCTCTGAGTTACACCCCAGTCCTTCTTATTTTTTTATTTTGAAACAGTATCTCACTAAATCCTGAGGCTGGCCTTGAACCTGCGATCCTCCTGTCTCAGCCTCCCAAGTACTGGGATTACAGGTGTATGCCACCATGCCCAGCTAACAGGTATAGTTTTAAAACTCTAAGTTTGTGGTAAGTTGTCAGAGCAGCAACAAAAAACTAAGGGCAGTAAGGGCTGAGATGCACAAAGGAGAAGGGGAGGATGCACATAAAATATAATACAGTTGGCATTCCTGATCTGGAAATCCAAAATCTAAAAAACCTGAAATGATGTGCGTGCCAACAGGATGTTATGTAGGTGCACTGGAAATTTTGTAATTACATTCAGGTCCTGTGTACAAGGTGTATATGACACAAATGAATTTTATGTTCAGATTTGGGTTCCATCCCCAAGATATCTCATTACATATATGCAAAATCTGGGGAAAAATTCTGCACTCTGAAACTCTTCCAGCCCCAAGCATCATCATCATCATCATCATCATCATCATCATTATTATTTCTTCTTCTTCTTCTTCTTCTTCTTCTTCTTCTTCTTCTTTCTTTCTTTCTTTCTTCCTTCTTTCCTTCCTTCCTTCCTTCCTTTCTTTTTCTTTTTCTTTTTCACTATGGAGACTGAACCCAAGGACATTCTACCTCCAAGCTACACCCCCAGCCCTATTTATTTTATTTTTTATTTTGAAACAGGGTCTCACTAAATTGCTGATGCTGGCCTCAAGCCTGTGAGCCTCCTGTCTCAGCCTCCCAGGTACTGGGATTACAGGCATGTGCCACCCCCTCCCAGCTAGCATTTTGGATAAGAGTACTCAGCCTGTGCCATCCCTGATATTTGTGTTCCTTGCAGACATTCAGAACAAGCCCATGGATCCTTTCAGCCGCCCTCCAAGGAATGCTGGGAAGAAGGCAAGGAGCACTCACCAATGAGGAATCTGAGGCAGAAAGAATGGTCTCCGGCTTGCCCACAGTAGCGTGTCTGGCTAGTGGGAGGACAGGTAAGATCCCACACTTATATTTCTCAGCCCAGAAACCCCAGTAGGAAGGAAGCATGTCTACTCACCTTTCTGTAGATGGCAAATATGGTTCCAATGGAGGCCAGGCAGTCAATGTTGGAAGATCCATCCAGTGGGTCAAAGCAGACCACGTATTTTCCCTAAATCACAAAGAGAAGCACCACCCAGTCAGGACATCTTCCCACCAACACGACTGCTCGGGGTCAGGGCTGCATGTGGCAGAAAATTCTACATCCAAAAGAGACTTAGAGCCAAGGGCATATCCTTATCCAAAAGCTCATTCCTGGTGGAGTGTGGACGCCAGCAGAGGGCGCCACAGGTGCCTCCCTCCTGTTCCTGGGATTTGCCCTGCCCTGCACCTGGGCGCACCTGGGCCCACGAGGGCTAGAGGCTGCTTGACCAGGTCTGGGATTGGCACCTTGCAGAGAAGAGGTGGGAAGCAGGAGATGTGCAGAAAGGGCAGTTCCGGGTTTAAGGACCACTCTTTCTGGCCTCTCCCCAGATAGGTTTTTTCTCATCTTGTGCATTTTTGCCCAAAGACTTCAGAACATTTCTAAGGCCTCTGGGTCTGTCTTACTAAGACAGTTGGTATGCAAGAAATACACCAGGAGAATAAAAATACTCCTCTGGGTCTTGCTATATCCAACTCATGTATCCCATGTGAAGACCAGGGGATAGAGTGGGGTCTGGAGAGACCCGTGGCCCCCACATACACCCTCTCTGTATCACGGGTAGCTCCAGCCAACACTCCATGGCAGGAAATCCCCAGGGATTTAAAAAAAAATAAGGTCTCCCATGCGCTCAGTACCATGAGCCCTTAGTGACAGGGATCAGCATTTCCTGGCTAAGTAAACATTGGTGCTGAAACAGGAAGTAAGAGGAGGCATGTCTCCATGTCTCCCTCCACTCAAATTCGTTTTCTCTATGAGCGACACTCCGGCTTCGTGGGAGCGTCCTTTCTTTCTCTTTCCTTGCTCAGCCAGACGGACAATCCACAAACTTGGAAATCCCCAGTCTCCCAGTGGATAATTCTGACTCTGCAGATATTTGTTGAATATCTAGCACAAGCTGGCAAATGTTGGAAGCAGTGGGGTTTGGGGCAGGGCACCAACAGAAGGATCGATTCATGGCACTGATATTCTAGAAGGGAAGCAGAGTGCACAGATAAGCGTGCTCATAGGCAGGGTGTGAGCGTTCCACAGAAGAGCCCAGCAGGGTAAGGGCTAGAGTGGGGAGGGAGGTAACATTTGATGAGAGGCCTGACTGGAGTTAAGGGATGAAGCACACAGAGAGTAGGGAGGAAAACTTGACACCGATTAGCAAGTGTTCCTGGCAGGGACAGCAGGCTTGGAATGCCTTCGACAACAGGCATGCGGCGGCCTCAGCCAACTGGGGAAGACCGCGCAGTAGATTAGATTAGAGAGCAAAATGAGGGTCATATCTGTTGAACATGAAGGTTAAAAATAATAGGTGTGGTTTAGCTAAGATTATATGACACGAGTGCAAAAGTGCCTTGCACAGTATGTGGCATGCCGGAGATGTCTAATAAGTTTGGCATTTCCTGTCTTCTCTGTCAAAGATATGGCCCCTCATCCCCAATGTATAAAGCAAGGACTGATAGTCCCAGCATCTTTTTTTTTTTTTTGGTTGTGGTACTGGGGATTGAACTTAGGGGTGTTCTACCTCTGAGCTACACCCCCAGCCCTATTTTATTTTTAGCTTGAAAGAGGGTCTCTCTAGGTTGCTGAGGCTGGCTTCAAACCTGCGATCCTCCTGTCTCAGCCTCCTAAGTATTGGGATTACAGGCGTGCACCACCATGCCTGGCTCCCAGAATCTATTTTATATTACTATATTGCACCGGAACACTGGTTGAAAATTTGAGCCATCAGAAAACCTCTCTCTTTAACAAACTGTGAACTAAGCATGGCACAGTGGCGCACACCTGTAATCCCAGTACTCGAGAGGCTGAGATAGGAGGATCAGAGGTTCAAGGCCAGAGTGTAGTAACTTTGCAAGACCTTGTTTCAAAAAAAAAAGGAGGATGGATTTGGGGTGTAGCTAAGAGGTAGAACACCCCTGGGTTCAAACCCACGACCATAAAAATAAATGAGCTGTGAACGCATATGGGATAGAGAGGCCCTCTGCAGCCATGTCCTCCACCGGCCGCTTCACCATCACGCTAAGGCAGGAGCACAGGATGCTTATATTTCTTTTCTGAGTTAGTCTGATAGTTTGTCAGGTGGAAACCAGGACCCCCTTGAAGAATTGCAGGGTGGGGACAGAGATGGGAGGTAGGGAAAGGAAGAAGAATACAGGCCCTATTGCACAGCTCTTCCTAGAAAGAAGAAAACTTCCCAAAAGTAAACTCTTCTTTTCACTGGACTCCACAAGTTCAAGTCTCAGGAGCTGCCAGATCTGTGCCTGGTATTACCGACACTCCGCGCTGAGGCGCTTCAGCAAATCACTGACTTATTTCCCTGCCCTGCTAATGAGGCTTGCCTCATGAGGCAGCCGAAGATTTCTAACTAAAGAAGTGTGCAATCCTTGGTTTCCACAAAACAATTGTTAAGAATTAGAAGAAGCTGGATGCAGTGGTGCAGGCCTGTCATCTCAGTACTTGGGAGGCTGAGACAGGAGGATGGCAGGTTGCAGGTTCAAGGCCAATGTGTGGTAACTTAGGAAGACCCAGTTTCCAAATAAAAAATAAAGTAGGTCTGGGGGTGTAGCTCAGAGGTACAACACCCCTGGGTTCAATCCCCAGTATGATGATGGAGATGATGATGATGATGATGGAGGAGGAGGAGAAGAAGGAGGGGAGGAGGAGGAGGAGGAGGGGAGGAGGAGGAGGAGGGAGTTAGGAGGAGGAGGAAGAGGGAGTTAGGAGGAGGAGGGGAGGAAGAGGAGGAGGAGGAGGAAGAGGAGGAGGAGGGAGTTAGGAGGAGGAGGGAGCTAGGAGGAGGAGGAGGAGGGAATGGAGGGAGGAGAAAAGAAAGAAAAGAAAAGAAAAGAAAAAAAGAAAAGAAAGAAAAGAAAAGAAAAGAAAAGAGAAAAGAAAAAGAAAAGAAAAGAAAAGAAAAGAGAAAAAGAAATAGAAGGAAATGGCACAAAGAGAAGCAAGGCACAGGGCCTCCGGGCAGTGGCGCCCTCTCCCGGCGAGGAGGCGCCACAGCCCACGCACCCTCCGCTCCGGGGCGGTGATTAGGGCTTCTTTGTTTTCTTCCGACACCAGGACGCAGGTGCTGTAGGAGGACTGCAGCATGTTGATCACCAGGGAATTGGAGAGGACGTCCAGCTTCTTCACCTCGTCCCCCGTCACGTTCACGCTGCCGGCGATCCCGTACCTACCAGGACAGAGGCGAGGTCACCGGGCGCAGCTCCAGCGGGGACACCGGAGCAGACCTGCCGCGGCGCACCCCACCTTTCCCCCGCGTCCCTGCACCCTCCGCATTGCAGACAGGAGAGTACACCGCGAGGACACGGTCCTATTTCCTCAGTCTCCCGGAAAGAGGAACCAGAATTCGGTCTTGCGAAAGCGAACACCTGTGCTCAGCCCTGGGCGGTGGAGAGGGGGGGAGAGGTCCCAAATCAGACGCGTCGCCATGATTAATGGCTGCTCTAAGATGGAGGGCAAGGTTGTGCTCGGAGGAGCAATTCCAGGGATGTAGGTCCCAGCCGCAGCCGCGCAAAAAATAAGGGTGGGTGGGGAGGACCCCTGGACTCGCGACTCGTGACGCCGGCCCCGGGACGCACTGCCACCTGGCGGTCACCGGCCGCATGGCCCGCGGTTTGCGACCTGGACAGTCCTGACCGAGCCCTTGCAGGACATTTATTACGGGGTTGGCAATGCCTGGGCTTACTAACCCTGACAACAACCTCAGAAGGTAGGGGCCATTAGTCTCCTCTCCATTTTACAAATGGGGAAACTGAGGTCCCCGCGTCAGGTTAGATAAGCACCGTGATTATGTGATTCCTAGGACCACGTCTTGACACAATACTGCCACCAAGTCAGAGCTTTGCAGCAGATGCGTAAGAACCCAACCAAGGCATCCCCGAACCAGCAGAGCATCCCGCACGGGGAAGGGACCCCATTAGTGTGGCGAATAATCCTGAGATGCCCCTAGGAAACTGCCCTGAGAATAGCAGGGCCCCATACAGGGAGACACAAAGGTGCCGCCCATAGTCATGCAGGAGCAGGACAGGCTCTCACACACAGCAAGGCCCTTAGAGGCAGAATGGGGTCATTATTGCCAAATGAGTTGCAGCAATCCACAGACAGGAAACAAGCCAAGTATGCTGTCTCTTTAACTACGGTCCCATTATGGGGTCCCAAACTGTAATGATGTATGGCATTACATCTTGTGATATAATGCAGTCACATTGTGTGTGTGTGTGCGTGTGTGTGTGCGTGTGTGTGTGTGTGTGTGTGTTAAAAGCACTAAATTGTTCAGAATAAGTATTTGAAACTGGGCATGGTGGTGCACACCTGTAATCCCAATACTTGTGAGGCTAAGACAGGAGGATCCCAGGTTCAAGGACAGCCTCAGTAATTTACCAAGACCCTCAGCAACTTAAAAAGGGCTGGGGGTGAAGCTCAGAGGTAGAATGCCCCTGGGTTCAATCTCCAGTACCCCCCCAAAGGAATCATTATTTGAAATAATTGGACTTTGTTAGCTCTTCACTTGAGGTTCCCTCTTCCCCCCAAAAGATGGGTCCCTTCAACTTCCGAGGGGACCTCCACTGGAATTACCACAAAGAAAATGGAACCCCAAAGGATAGTTTCGTTTCATCACAGCTTTAAACTGATGTGTGGCTGGAACCATCAGCAGCTGCCCATGAACTTGGCCTCATTCTGTACTTGGAGAAAGCACCAGGAGAACCACGTAGGACATTCCTTGCATCCCTCCCAGGCCAAGCACCTCCCCGCCTCCTGCACACCAAGTGGAGATGAAGATCAAGAATCTCAGAGAAGAAATTTTTAGATGCAACCTGTGAAGACTCCTTCCCATGGTGAGGGGGTTGTAGGGCAGGCCCTGGGAGGTTTTCTGTTTTGTGAGCAGTTACTAGCTCCTGATGTACTGACAAAGGTCATGACAATCAAATGCTCAGATATGCAAGGGACACCAGGAAATGCTTCAAGATTCCTGTGCAAATCTGTGTAACGACAATTCAATACATGTTTTAATGCACTTGCTAGCATTATAATAGTGGTAACCAGAGAAATTATATCTACTTTTTCTCTGTAGAATGTCTCCAAGTCTTCTGCTCCTTTCTTGAAACATGCAAAGCCTCCTTTATCAAAGCATGCATGATAGCAACTTGAAATGCAACTTGCTTCTGGGGCACATAAGGCGAGCAAGCTTTGGACCCGGTCCCCGGCCCCAGCACCTGCAGCTCGGCACCAGCAGGCCTGGGCTCTGCGCCGCGTGCTCCCCACTCACAGGTTCGCCAGGCCGGCCTTGCGCACGGCCGAGGAAATCGCCTTGATGGCCGTCAGCATGGAATTCAGCAGCTGGGTGAGCTCCCCCGTCCCTTTCGCCTGCCGCCCCTTTTCCATAACATAGCGGGTCAGGGTGAGCATGTCTGTCTCAAAGGGGCTTCTGTCTGTCATGGTGGCTTCTTAGAGTCCTTCTTGCCTCCCCGCAGGGCCCTGCCGTATCTTGAAGAGGTGTGATCAGCAGTGTAGAAGCCGATAAGAGACTTGTGCTGGCCGTGTCAGGCCCTGTGAGGAAAGGCCCCAGCCCACGTGGCTGAAATAGCTGGCCTATTTCCCTCAAGGAAACCTCTCTGGCTCCCCGATCCTGACAGCTGCTGAGATGCCGTGAGCAGGCTGTAAATAGAACTGGGTCTCCCAGAAACAGACGGGCGTTCTCCTTCACGAACTCCTCTCCTTGCAGACCCTAAGAGTCAACCAGCTAATAACAGGAGCGATGATGCAAAACCCAGCTGGTAAAACATCCCCATAAAACCCTCTGATTCAAGGACTCGGGAGGATTCTTCACATATAACTACTGCAGTGCCCGACTTTCATGGTCATAGGTGGCAGATTAGCAAATATCTGGGGCATAGGTCACCTCATATGATAATGGCAACCACAGGATCCCTTTAGACAGGGTTCTTTCTTTGCTAGTGGGGATTGAACCAAGGGGTGTTCTACCTCCAAGTTACACCCCAGGCCCTTTTTATATTTTTATTTTTTGAAACAGGGTCTCGCCAGGTTGCTGAGGATCTCACTAAGCTGCTGAGGCTGGTCTCAAACCTGTGATCTGCCTGTCTCAGCCTCCCAAGTACTGAGATTTCCAAGAGAATCAAGTAGAACGTTCTTTGCACCACCTCCCAGGTCAAGCACCTCCCCGCTTCCTGCACACCAAGTAGAGATGAAGATAAAGAGCCTCAGAGAAGAAATTTTAAAACATGGCTTGCAAAGACTCCTTCCCATGGAAGAGCGGGAGTGTGTGACAGGGCCCTGCGGAGTTTTCTGTCTTGTGAGTGGACCGCCACCACGGCTGCTCAGGGTTCTTTCAGGTAAGTTTATTTCCAAAAAGTGTGTGTGATAGGACTGGATAGATATCCATAGTCTATATCAAAATCCAGAAGAAAAATTTATATTCCTAGCATACTGCCTAGCACCAGTGTCATTTTGTCAACTTTTCTGGATTTGTGCTTTGATAACAAAGATAACATTTGCTTATTAAAAGGAAATGCTAAAGAAGTACAAAAAAAAAGAGTCCTCACTGCCAGCCTACCCACTCATCCCACCCCTTAGGGAGTAACTAGTGTTGGAGCTGGTGGGGCCGCGGGGACAAACGGACCTGGCTGTGAGTCCTAAGCTAGTTATCTGCTCATTGTACAATATGGGAAAGTGACTAAACCCCTGGAAGCCTTAGTTTCTCCATGCACACACAGGACTAACAAGAAAATAGCCACCTTAAAGTGTGGTTGTGAGGATTAAAAATGATAAAATGTAGACACAAGCCTGTAATCCTAGCACTTGGGATTGAGACAGAAAGAGCTCAGGTTCCAGGCCAGCTTTAGCAACTTAGCAAAGCCCTCAGCAAATTAGTGAGACCCTGTTTCAAAATAAAAAATAAAAAGGGCTTGGGAGTGCAGCAGAAGTAGAATGCCCCTGGGTTCAATCCCCAGTGCCAAAAAAGAAAAAAGAAAAGAAAAAAGGTGTACTTGGTACGAGATTCCCATCTTTACTGTACCTGTAACCAATATGTACACAAATATAATTAAGAATTTAACATCGCTCTTCAATTTGACATTCTTCCCCTTGACACTTAATGAGAACGTGTTTAGCTGCAAGTCCATGAATTTGTGAGGCAGTGGCTGTGGTATGCTCTCAGCTATTCCAAGGTCCCATTAGGGACCCCTCTCATCCCTGCTCTGTCATCCTGGGCCTGCTGGCTTTTGCCCCCTGAATGTCATCTTGTGGGCACAAAGCAACCACCACAGCTCTGAATATCTAGCTCACATAAAAGACCCAAAGAGGGGATGAATAAAAGGCATGTGTCGGTTTCTTTTCTTTCTTTTTTTTTTTTTTTTTTTTTGGTGGTGGTACCTGGCATTGAACCCAGGGGCATCTACCTCCAAGCCACACCCTAACCCTTTTTATTTATTTTTGAAACAGGGCCTCACTAAGTTGCCTGGAACCTGCGATCCTCCTGTCTCAACTTCCTCAGTTTCCTTTTATTAGGAAAGGAAAATCTCCCCGGAACCCATCCTCCCATCCCCGGTAGAAGTCCACCGGCACCGCATTGGCCAGAGTTGTGTTAAGTGACGATCCCTGGCTGCAAGAGCTGGACACTGGTAGAGGACCAACCAGTCGAAATGCGAGCTGCAGCAGAGCATCCTGGGAACGCGTCCCAGCCAATCACAGAGACTTCCTGTCCCAATGTGCAGACCCTCAGATAATCCCAGAAGAGTTTGCTCTTCAGACAGTGCTGCAACAAGTGTCCTTCTATATTGGTGCGTGGACTCGGGCAAGCGCGTCAGTAAGATACGGCCCTAGAAGAGGAGGTGCTATGCCAGACCCTGGAATTCTGATACCGCCAGGATCGAAACCAGAAAACTCTTTTTCTTTCCTGAGAGCTGCTGGGAATTGTGAGGACTGTAGGAAGAAATGAATTGAAATTAATTCAGTTTCGAATTAAACAGTTAAGGTATATTTTATATGGATTTGTTTTTTGTCGTTTTTTTCCAGTAATTTTCTTTTTTAGTTTTAACCTTTGGAGAGCGCGGGTGCTGGGGATGGAACCCAGGGTCTTGCACACTACCCATGGCACTAAGCATTCGCGTTGTGCAGCCATCACCACCAAGCAGCTCCAGAAATTCATCTTCCCAGGCTGCAATTCCAGCCCCACTCGACATGCACACACAGTCTCCCCACGCCCAGCTCCTGCAAACCACCACTGTACTTTCCGTCTCTACAAATTTGGCTGCTCTAGGTGCTTCATATAAATGCAATCAGCCACACAGAATGGCACAGGCCTGTAATCCAGGACTTGGGAGGCTGAGACAGGAGGGTTGCAGGTTTGAGGACAGCCTCAGCAGCACAGCAAACCTCTCAGTAACTTAGCAAGGCCCAATTTTTAAAAAAATTCTTTTGGTACTGGATTGAACCCAGGGGCATTTTTACCTCCAAGCTACACCCCCAGCCCTGTTTTATTTCTTTATTTTGAAACAGGATCTTGCTAGACTGATGAGAGTCTCACTACTTGCCGAGACTGTCCTCAAACCTGCAATCCTCCGATCTCAGCCTCCCAAGTACTGGGATTACAGGCGTGCACCACTACGCCCAGCTCAAAAAAAAAATTGTTTTTAAAAGGGCTGGGTGTAGCTTGGAGGTAGAATGCCCCTGGGTTCAATCCCCAGTACCACAAAGTCAGTCAGTCAGTCAGTAAACAAATGCAATCATATATTATTTGTTCTTTTGTGGCTGTCTTGTTTCACCTAGCATATCATCTTCAGGGGTTATCTATGATATAGCTTGTATCAGAATTTTTCTCCTCACACTTTCTTTTTTGTATTGGAGATTGAACCCAGGGGCATTCTACCTCCAAGCTACACCCCAACCCATTCTATTTTTTATTTTGAAACAGGAACTCGCTAGGTTGCTTAGAGTCTCATTAAGTTACTGAGGCTGGCCTCAAACCTGCAATCCTCCTGTCTAAGCCTCCCATGTACTGGGATTATAGGAGTGTGCTACCATGCCCAGCTAGAATTTTTCTCCTTTTTCAGGCAGAATAATATACCCTTATATGTGTATGCCATGTTTCATTTATCCATTCATCTGTCAGTGGCCACTTGGATCGCTTCCACTGTTTGTTGTGAATTATTATTATTATTGTTGTTGTTTGCTGTTAACAAATATTTGTTCAAGTCCTGCTTTCAATTCTTGGGGGTGTTTATCCAGAAGTGGAATTGCTGAGTGAGGCTCATGGCACGTTTATGTTTAATTTCTTGGGGGACCGCTCTACCCCGTTCCACGGGGGCTGCATGGTTTTATATTCCTGCCAGCCATGAACCAGGATTCCTGTCTCTGCATTCTCACCAACACTTGCAAATTTGCTTCTCTTATAACCACCATCCTAATGGGTACGAAAGGGCATCTTATTGCAGGGTAGAGAAGCATTTACCTAATGATTTGCAACACTGAGCATCTTTCCATATGTCTATTGGTCATACCAGTAATTCTTTTTACTATGTTTATGAATGTATCTCTTCACAACAGAGAGGTAACAAGACAGATAAACCAAGGAGCCAGCCTGAGCTGGAGAGGTGCGGGCTGCTGAACTCTGTTGGTGTCAAGAAGGAGAAGTCTGGGTAATTTGGGGATTGAATAGGAGACGTATTGGCTAGAGTCATTTATAAGCAGCCAGCTACTGCCTCATAGAGGGACTGAGGGAGGGCCTGCTACTTGCCACCACCCAGCCCAGCTGGCACAACGGTCATACCCCTTTGCAGCTACATTTAAATGTTAGAAGTTCAAGTTACGCACATGGCCTGAAGTTGCAGCCGCTGACCTTTCGGTAAATACCAGCAGACAGAAGCAGCCATGGTGCGAGCTGGGAAGGGGACAGCATTCCCCTCGCGGTTACTTCTGGCTGCTGATCCAGTGGTGACTGCAAAGCTATTTATGGTGCTTTGTGCTTGGTGAGCAGATCAGGACAAACAGCCCCTCTGAGCAGGGAAGGCCATCTTGCTCTCGGGTCAGGACCCTCTGCCCGAAGACCAGGACCTAAGTTAACACCTACCAGATTCACTGGGGCCGTTCTCTGTGGCAACAGCCGGCAAAGTGCTTTGCATGCACCTGGGGTCTAGTCCCAACAGGGGCTCTTTCATGAACCCACATTCCTGCTGAAGCATGGTGGGCAGCTTTGGGGTGTCGGCTCTGCCCGCAGTCCCAGTCTTGGAAAAGGACAGCCATCCACAAGAGGAAAACTCAGGGCTACATTTATCCTATGTGACTCTGGTCTCTGGCTACAGCTGACTGGACCAGAGGTGGACACTTGACACAGCTGAGTCAGTCAGATTTTTCTCCAAGAGCTGAGGGTGAGATTGCGAGACATGGGTGAATTAGGTGAAATACTAGAACCAAGAGGAGCGTGTCCTTGCAGCTAGGGGCGCAGGGGGTACTGGGCTTCCTGAGGTCCCCATGCGGTGGCTCTGCCCCAGGCTCACATGGCAGGTACAGGGCAGGTGCGGGACTTGAACCCACGTCACCCTGACCCCAGCGTAAAGCACTTCCGTCGTCACTAGGGCCACACTGCCATCCCCGCAGCCATCCCTGTTCACCACCATCTCTGCCCTGCTCACCCGGCCTGTGGGGTCACGGGGAGGCCCCCCACCTCTGCGCTTCAGGGAAACCAAAAGCAGCAGCTCAACGAAAGGGCGAGCCAATTTTTTAGTTTCATCCTTCAAATTCCCACAATGGCGTCCTCAAAGGCTTGTGTGTACCCGGCCCCTGTTTGATGAGAAAGGCCACATGAAGAGTGTTCTCACCCGGCATGGTAGCTCTCACCAGTACTTGGGAGGCTGAGACAGGAGGATCCCAGGTTTGAGGCCAGCCTCAGCAACTTAGCAAGACCTCAGCAATTAGCAAGACCCTTTTTCAAAATTAAAAAAATGAAATAGGGCTGGAGGTGTAGCTCAGAAGTAGAACACCCCTGGGTTCAGTGCCCAGTACCAAAAATAAACAAGTAGGACTGGGAGTGTAGCAGGTACTGGAGCCCGGTTTGGGGTCTCACGCCTGTAATCCCAGTACTTGGGAGGCTGAGACAGGAGGATCCCAGGTTTGAGGACAGCTTCAGCAACTTAGCAAGATCTCGTTTCAAAGTAAAAGGGGCTGGGGGTATAGCTCAGAGACAGAATGCCTCTGGATTCAATCCCCAGTCCTTCTCACCCCCTAAAAAAGAAAGGGCTCTCATTTTAGGGCAGTGTGACATTGTAGATGGAGCCTGCATTTCTGCACATCTCTGTGTGACACTAGTGGGCGCCATCCCTTCACAAACACACACACACACACACACACACAAACACACACACACACACGCACACACACACACACCCTCCCTCCAAGTTTGGTATCTAAGACTCTCACAAGGCCAAGGCCAACTCTAGACTCTAAGAACCATCAGAGAAGAATCACATTTGTGCTGCCGTTTCTCCGGGCTGAGGTCTGTCTGTCTCAGAGCAGGCGGGGAGGCTTGGACGCGGCACAGTGGAAGGGAAATGAGCATCGCCAGAGAACTTCTGCTAAATGAGCCCATGTTCAATCACAAGCCAGCGCAGAGCCGGGCGTGGAGGCGCACGCTTGTAATCCCAGGACTTGGGAGGCTGAGACAGGAGGATCGCAGGTTCGCGGCCAGCCTCAGCTACTTAGTGAGGCCCTCCACAACTTAGTGAGACCCTGTTTCAAAATAGCGAATAAAAAATAGGGCTGGGGGTGTAGCTCGGAGGTAGAATGCCCCTGGGTTCAATCCCCAGTACCACACACACACACACACACACACACACACACACAGAGCCAGCGCAGTGTGCACAGGCGCCAGGAAGGGCTGTGCGTGGTTTCCCTTGGTCTCTTCACGGCGCAGGCTGGTGCATACTGTCTCCCACGCAGCTCCCAACGCTGCTCCCAAAGTCTCTTTCAGGGCTTCAAGAACCAGAAGCCAAGTGAGCTTCACGAAGCTTAAAAACCAGAATGTGCTGTGTGAGTCGGGGGACTTTGCTGAGCAGGCCGGCCAGCGCCGGAGTGGGGGAATGCGGGGCTGGGAGTCCCACGGATGGGCCAGCACAGAGCCCGTGCTTAGGAGCAGACAACTTCCTGTCACACAAACATGGAAGGAACAGGGAGTGTCGGGGGCAGGGAGGGAAGAAGCAGGATTCACACAGACATCTACTTTAACTTCATAGGGGGGAAATATCATGCACGCACATTTTTCCATTGGAGCTTAAGAAAGCCCCCAAGTGTTACTTACCACCTGACCTAACTCCATGATCTATAACTTCTGGTCTGAAAGAACTAAGGTTAGCTAAGTGATGAACTGTTTATAGAGGGAGCTTAGAGAGATACATACTTGTTGGCCACAACTTGTATTTCCTTAAAGCTGGTTTTTATGATGAATGCTTTTCTTTAAGTAACAAGACCCCAGGGATTATTAGGTCTTTTTGTTGTTTTGTTTTGGTTAAGGTTTTTTTTTTTTTGGTGGCGGTGGTGGGGATTGAACTCACGGTCATTCTACCTCAAGCTACACCCCCAGCCCTTCTTATTTTTTATTTTGAAACAGGGTCTTGCTAAGTTGCTGATGGTCACTCTAAATTGCTGAGGCTGGCCTCCAACCTGTGATCTTCCTGTCTCGGCCTCCCAAGTACTGGGATCACAGGCGTGCACCATCACACCCGGCTTAGGCTTTGTTAGTTTAATAAAGAACTATGCTTTTATAGAAAGTCACCGTTGGACAGTAGGGTAAACCTTCCTTTGCGACGCAGATGGCTGCACCCATTTTATGGAAGACCAACAAGCTCGACACAGCCACCACCATTAACTGAGTAGAATCCCCTTTCCAGGGGCCCATAAACAACTCGAATGGGAGAGCAGGTAGGAGGAGCGGTGCTTGAACTCAGAGCCCAGCAGCCAGACCGTGTGGGTCCAGCTCTGGGGCTCGCTGGCTGAGGGGCGAGGAGTCTCAGCTCACTGGGGACCTTGGGCACATTCCTTCTGCCCTCAGCTCGCCGTTCCGTCACCTACAAGATGGATTGCCTTTAGTATTTGATTCCCACGGTTACTGTGACGATTAAATGAGTTATTTAAATGTCCTGTGCCTTTGTCATCATCATTTGACACAAAGCAGTGACAACTTTTATTAAAAAGGAAGAATGTGTTTATTTCTCCTTCATCCACTCAAAATCCATCTTGCCCACCAGTGGTCTGATGGAGAGGGTGTGGGTCAGGCGACACCAGGCACTTGAGTGCGTTGGCTGGTGGACACCCATGCTTTTTGTGTTGGCTGTCTAGGAATATCCAGCGCACGGTCAGAATGGGGTCACGCCGTGTGAGAGGCAAGGCGATTCTCTGAGACAGGGAGAGGCCAGCTCTTCATTTGGCAGAGTGCTTCTTATAGATCTCCAGGAACTCCCTCACGTCCTCAGGGGAGCCCAGGATGACCGGCGCCCTCTGGTGGATGTCGGTGGGAAGGATGTCCAACACAGCTTCCTTCCCCGTGGTAGCCAATCCCCCTGCTTTCTCCATGACGAAGGCCATCGGGTTACACTCATATAGTAGTCTCAGCTGGAAAACAAGACCCAAGACCGGTGTCCTCATACCAGAAGGTACCAAAGGGAGAGGGGACTTGCTCTATAGCAAAACACTGCAGAGCTGGCAGGAGATTCCCAGGTAACTGGAGTTCTCCTTTTCCTTCCATGAAGTTGCAAACGTTCCCTCCCACCCCGGCTGCTTCTGAGACAAAGACCTTTCGGTTAAGTAAAACCATTCTCGGAGCCAGGGCCAGCAATGGATTACCTGCCACAGATGGGAGGCAGACCACCTGGATTCGGGACAGAATGACATTTTGGCAGTGCCAATGGCTCCCTTCTCTTTATAGCCCAGAAACGGGGCTTAATGACCAATGCTGTGTGTGTTTTGGATGGAGCTTTGCCTATTCTAAAAGCAGTTTTTAAAAAATCCATGGTAGTGTCTGGCTGCAGACATCTGGAAGGCAGACTGGCTCCTCGGAACAGTATTATATTGTTTGCAGCCCTGTGTGCATGCCTTTACCAGTTCTCCCAGGCTCCAGGGTGGGGATTTAGTATATTATACATCTTGGCGTTTTCTTTTAAATATTAACTTTTTATCGTATGCATTTTCGTGCAGTCTGCCTACTGAGCCGACAGCTTTGTACAGGTGTTTCCTGACTCTTTCCATAGAGGCGTCGGGGCCAGACTGGAAGAACCGAAACAAGGCAGGCGCTCCAATGTTTGTGTTAAAGAGCAATTTTTTTTGTAGCATTAAAGAAAAGTGTTATAAAGCGGCTAATCATACAGGTTGGAATGCACCTGGTGGCCACAGCAAGACTGGTGTTTAAAAATGCCTTTGGCGAACTGGACACCACATGCTTACCCAGAGATCTGGATACATCCAAAATATATCAATTGTTAACTATTATAAGGGGGCAATTGTTCCTTTCCTTCTTTTACATGAAAGAACAGCAATCTGAGCCAGGCATGGTGGCACACACCTGTAATCCCAGTACTTGGGAGGCTGAGACAAGAGGATCCCAGGTTCGAGTCCAACCTCAGCAACCTAGTGAGACTCTGTCTCAAAATAAAAATGAAAAGGGCTGGGGTGTAGCTCAGTGGTAGGATACCCCTAGGTTCACTCCCCAGCACCACGCACAGAATGGTAAGAATGGTAATCTGTCTACTGGAAAAATAAAAAAGACATAGTCCTTGGGGAGGAAGCACACTGTCACCTTGTGTAGAGGAAAACAGTGTCCCTTAGCCAGCATAAGAAGGCACGGGCCACCCCACGGCTCCCTAGGAATCTGCTGGTGTGCACCAGTGCCGTCAGCAGGCACGGCCCCCCAAAAGCTCCGGGTTTCCCCAGAGATTCCCTCCTTCCCTCAAAAGGTATCATTTTCAAAGTAGCAAATGTCAGGCTCATTAGTTATTTCTATTTTATGCCTTTTGAAAACGATCAAAGAGGACCTCTATTTGCAATACGTATTTGATTTGCTGCCTTGGTAATGAGACCGTACTATTTCATTTCACTTTAGGGCGGAACTCATTTGTCCAAGCTGAAGCACAAATCCACTGGAAGCCCCGAGCACTTTCAGTCCCCTCCCGACCATCCCTCCATTGACTCTTTCGCCATTGCATTAGACGGGCTCTAGAGAGAACACCGTTACCGTTAGTTGATCCCGCTGGCTTTACCTTGAATCTGGGAAAGGATATACTACAGGCACCCTTAGCCACCAATGGGCCGGAGAGCGTGACAGCCATCAGGACCTTTCTTTCTCTGTAATACTGTCAAGTCCCCAGGCTACAGACAAACCTGCTGCTTCTCAATCAGTGTTCAGGGGATGTGCTTACCTTTCCATTGGGGCTTTTCTTGTTAGCGGGGTACAAAAAGATCCCTCCATAGACCAGAGTGCGGTGAACGTCGGCCACCATGGAGCCCACATACCGGGCTCCATAGGGAGCTGAGTTATCCTACAAGTTAAGAACAACAATCACTAGGGTTGCAGAAAACAAAGGGCATTCTCTTTGTATCCCCTATGCTCATTTTTGTTATTGTTGTTTGCTTTTGTTTTTGGTACAGGGGATTGAACCCAGGGGTGTTTTACCCCTGAGCTACATCCCTAACTCTGCTTTATTTATTTTTTTAGTTTGAAACAGGGCCTCACTAAATTGCTGAGGCTGGCCTCGAACCTGTGATCCTTCTGTCTCTGCCTCCCAAGTACTGAGATTACAGCCATGTGTCACCACGTCTGGCTTCCTATGCTCATTTGATTCCGCAGTCATTTATTGAGCACATACAAGGTGTGTATTCGGAGCTGTGCTAAGAAGTGTGATGAAAATCTTGTTTCTAAGAAGCAGAAAATGGAATAAGAGACAGATTCCTATATATTTCCCAACAGATCAAATTACAGGAAGAAGTCCCAAAGGGGGTGTGGTTGGTGGGGTTGGAGCAGACATCCCCAAAACTGTACAGCTAAGGAGCTGGCAGAAGTGGAGATGGTACCTCCTGGGAGAGGGCTCTGCCCCAGCAAACCAGCAACACTGAGAGGCAACTGTGCAGACCTGGGCCCTGGCGGGCATGTGTGCAGCGGATGGAGGGTATGGTGAAAGGAGAGACGATTCAGAGAAAGCCTGAGGCCCACTGAGGGCTCTGGATGCCATGCTAACAGCATCGGGCCCCATCCCCAGAAAACGGCAGTGGTCAATGGCTTTCAAGCGAGGGTGTGAGAAAATGAGATGTCCCGCATGGAGCCAGCTGTACAACCAGCCATTTCTTGTCTTCGTATTCACTAATGTGCCTCACTGATATGTCACCACTTTAGAGAAATACCAAGACACACGCCCCCTGTCTTGAGACAACTGGTAGAAATCCATCACCAACATGGGCCTGGAGGGACAGCCACCATGTGGCAGGTGTCTGGGTGGGAGGTCCATGTTTTGTAACATCTGGGACTGGGGACCCCAGAAGTGGAACTATTCTGTTGCCATAAGCTCATTCATCCAGTTGACTCTATTATCCCAAATTTCTTCTGCCAAAAGAAAGTGCCAAAGCCGGGCGTGGTGGCGCACGCTTGTAATCCCAGTACTTTGGGAGGCGGAGACCGGAGGATCCGGGTTCGCGGCCAGCCTCAGCTCTCTCTCTCTCTCTCTCTCTCTCCCT
>PVJS01035858.1:0-20766 GCA_004027185.1 Glis glis | reverse complement strand
GCGTGCACCACCACACCTGGCCTACTTTTTTTTTTTTTTTAAGAAATATACTGACATGATTCTTCCTTTCCAGACATGAGAACTAGACTTGCTTTCTGAGTAGGAAGAACTTCATTTTTATTAGAGTTTTGGTTAATCATGAGCTTCTGATCATGATTTAAATGATTGTAAAATGAATAGGAAGTCTCAAATATTATTAAACAGAAACTATTCCATTATGAAAGGAATGTTTATGGTTATAGAGAATTTTTGTTTAATCCTACTCTTAATTCTTTCATTACTCCTTCAGAGCTCTTCTGATATCATTTTCAGTTAGGCAACTGATTTTCTTTTTTTGTTTTGAAATGAGGTCTTGCTGTGCTGCTCAGGCTGGCCTTGAACTCTTTCGTGGGATCAAGTGATCCTCTTGCTTCAGCCTCCCCAGTAGCTGGGACCACAGCTCTGTGCCACCATGTCTGGCTAGGAAGATGATTTTCTAGGGATTTGATTTCAGCTCCTTTTCAACTGTACTTGGGTTGTTCTTAACATTTGAAGATAGTACTGCTATTGGCCTAGATCCTCAGGATAATGTTTTAAATCATGATTTTTTTTCTTTTTGTTTTCAAATAATTGGGTACCATATATTACTTGAACATGTAATAACATTTAAGTGAGTAGTTCATGCAGATTAGTAGATAGTATATTGCATTTGAAAGCAAAAGACCTGATGTTTAATATTAGTTTTACTAACAGCTAGTGGTGTTCAATGGAACAGTAAACTGCTGAAGTACTCTGTTAAAAAGGATTCTTGAGTCAAAAAACTTGGGATCAAAGAATTATTATTTTTGTGTGTGGTACTGGGTATTGAACCCAGGGGTTTTCTACCTCCAAGCTATACCCCTAGCCGTATTTTATTTTATTTTATTTTATTTATTTATTTATTTATTTATTTATTTATTTATTTATTTATTTTTGTGGTACTGGGAATTGAACCCAGGGGCATTCTACCTCCGTGCTATACCCCCGGCCCTATTTTTTTTATACTTTATTTTGAAACCGAGTCTCATGAAGTTGCAGAGGGCCTCACTAGGTAGAGAGAGAGAGCGCTGAGGCTGGCCGCGAACCCGGATCCTCCGGTCTCCGCCTCCCAAAGTACTGGGATTACAAGTGTGCGCCACCACGCCCGGCTCCTATTTTATTTTTTATTTTGAAACAGGGTCTCACTTAATTGTGGAGGGTCTCACTAAGTTGCTGAGGCTAGCTGTGAACCTGCAATCCTCCTGTCTCAGACTCCCAAGTACTCAAAGAAGCATTTTAAGAGTACTGCATGTTATCCACCATAGCCGAGATATAGAACCAAACTAAGTGTCCACCAATGGGCGAATGGATAAAGAATGTGGTATACTTACATAATAGAATACTATTCAACCTTAAAAGTAAGAAGAAAGTCCTGTCATTTTTGACAACATGAATGAAGCTGGAGGACACGATGCTAAATGAAACAAACTAGGCACAGAAAGATAAATACCATATAAGGTCACCCACATGTGGAATCTAAAAAAGTTGAGGTCATAGAAACAGAGAGGACAAGGGTAGTCGCCACGGGCTGGGGTGGGGGTGGTGGAACTGGAAGATGTTGGTCACAGGGTACAATAATTCAGTTAGACACGAGGAATAAATTCAAATGATCTCTTGTATGACATGGGGATTCTTAGTTAATAGCAATGTTTTGTATACTCTGAAATTGCTAGTAGTAGATTTTAAGTGTTCTCATTACAAGAAATGGTAAGTATGTGTGGTAATGCATAAGCTAGTTAGCTCCATTCAAACATTTCATAATGTATACATATTTCAAAACATCATGTTGTACACCATAAATATATACAATATTTATTTGTTATATAAAAAATTTAAAAAAGAAATGCTATATACTATTTTTTTTTTTGCCCCAGAGATACACAATTCACATTTACCATATTAAATCCTCTGAGAAGGCCTGTAGCAAAGATATCCGGTGAACTTAGCTTAACCAAGCATTCCCCATATTTCTTGCAATTCATTAAAAATCCTCTGAAAAATATTGCTATAATTGAAATCACCTAAATCTCCCTTAAACCTAGAGTTGCTAAACTTTCCAAGCTAATGTGAAGTTTTAGAATTATGTCTTTGTTTTTTTTTTTTTTTGCGGTACCAGGGATTGAACCCAGGGGCATTTTACCTCCGAGCTACACCCCTGGACCTATTTTTTATACTTTATTTTGAAACCGGGTCTCACTAAGTTGCAGAGGGCCTCACTAAGTAGCTGAGGCTGGCTGTGAACCTGGATCCTCCGGTCTCTGCCTTCCAAGTACTGGGATTACAAGCGTGAGCCACCATGCCTGGCTGGAATTATGTTTGCTGCGAGCCAAAAAATAAAATAAAACAAAAACCCCAAGAAACTGCATTTCCACTTAAATGCCATATTTCTTTTTCTCTTTTTTCTTTTTTGTGGTACTGTGGATTGAACCAGGGGCAATCTATTTCTGAGCCATACTCCCAGCCCTATTTTATTTTTTATTTTGAAACAGGGTCTCACTAAGTTGCAGAGGGCCTTGCTAAATTGCTGAGGCTGGCCTTGAACCTGCGATCTGCCTGTCTCAGCCTCCCAAGTACTAGAATTACAGGCGTGCACCATGGTGCCTGGATAAATTTATTTCAAAAAAATAAAATTCTTATTTCTAGACATTCATCTACATGTTCAAGGGCCCAAAAGTTTAGTCAAGAAGTGTCTGCAAAGCCAGGCGTGGGAGTGCACACTTGTAATCCCAGTACCTGGGAAGCTGAGACTGGAGGATCGCAGGTTTGAAGTCAGTCTCAGCAACTTAGTGAGTCTCTCAGCAACTTAGTGAGACCCTGTTTCCAAATAAAAAATAAAATAGGTCTGGGGTGGAAGGTCCCCGGGTTCCATCCCCAGTGCCACACACACAAAAAAAGTGTCTGCAAGCTTACTTCACTATTTTTCTTTTCAAGACTTTACTCATTAATTACCTCTTACTTATTTTTTCAGGGGAATACTCTTTAATCTCTTGGTGATTTTAATTAGCAAGCCTCATATTCCAAAATCTTGTTCTGTGTTTGATGTCCAGTTGGTGGCCGGTTCAACTTTAGTCGAAATGTCTTTTGATGCTGAGGTAAGATGAGAAATTTGGGGGTAGACTAAACATAATATATAGAGGATGCGTCTTCTTTTAATGTGGATAGTGATGCTGTAGAATAGAGAAATATACTTAAATCAAAGAATAGATGGTTCATTGTCAACCCAAAAACTTAGATAACTCTTCTGTCAATATTTATATATCCACTTTATTTGTTTTAAGTATATATACTAATGAAAATAATTAGTATTCTTTATAAACTACATAAATATGCTTATGTGTCTCTATAAGAATATTGATGTACATGTAATTCCATCATAGGGGCCTAATGAACCAAAAAATAAATTAAAAATAAAAAAGCATGATCCTAGAAATTTTAGGGTTAACTCTTGGACTTTAATTTGCTACCACTCCACCTATATGAATAGTGAGAATTATTTGTTTTTCTAAGGTTTTATTAAAACATTAGAAATATCAAATTGCTTTGTGTGTGTGTGTGTGTGTGTGTGGTATTAGGGATTGAATCCAGGGGCATCCTACCTCTGAGCTACACCCCCAGGCCTATTTTTTTTTTAATTTTTATCTTCAAACAGGGTCTTGCTAGGCTGATGAGAGCCTCACTACTTGCTGAGGCTTGTCTTAAACCTGCAATCCTCCTGTCTCAGCCTCCCAAGTACTGGGATTACAGGCATGTGCCACAATGCCTGGCTGGAAAGTGTGTATTCTGAGACAATAAAATCAGCTTATTAGTTTACTTTGAGCCAAGTCAACACAGGATTTTTTTTTTAAGGATGGGATATGATTTGATAGTTCTTAAACATACAATTAGAAATTTTCTTTAGAAAACTCATGTGTTCGTTCACTCAATAAATATTTACTAGCTTCTATTATGAGGGAACAGTGTACTAGGCAGGGGGCCAAACAGTAAAGAAAATAGATACAATCTCTGCTTTCACTAGTTTATAAACTGGTGAGAGGGAAAGATATTAGTCAAATATATCTATGAACATGTAGTCACAGATATGGAGCGTCAGCGGTGGAGTATTAAAGAGCGAGCCAAAGCCAGGCATGGTGGCACACACCTGTAATCCCAGTACTTGGGAGGCTGAGACAGGAGGATCGCAGGTTCAAGGACTGCCTCGGCAAGTAGTGAGACTCTCATCAACCTAGTGAGACCCTGTTTCAAAATAAAAATAAAATAGGGCTGGGGGTGTAGCTCAGAGGTAGAATGCCCTGGGGTTCAATCCCCAGTCACACACACACACACACACACACACACACACACACACACACAGACAGTGAGCTAGAAGCAAGACTCAGATAGGCAGAGGTGAAGAAGCTGGTGTAGTTGTCGTTTAGGGGAGGGATGAGATAGGCTGGAAGGAGGCCTTCCCAGACCCCAAAGGAAGCCAGCCTCCTCTTCAGAGCTCTCTCAACTTTCTGTACTTTTCTTTCATAGCGTTGGACTGAATTTGTAACTCTGCATTTATTTATTCAATTGCTAGGTTGGTTTCTGTTTCTCAAGTAGATTGTAAGTCTCACGAGGGAGGAGCTGCGTCTGCATGGTTCTCCATTGCACCCCCAACACCCACCACCGTGTCAGATGCATATTTGTTGAATAAATAAATGAAGAAAAGAAGAAGAGAGCTGGGGATTGTAAAGAGGATAGATTCCAGAAATTTTTAGGAAATTGAGTTGATAGGTTAATGTGAAAATAAAGAGTAAAGATTAGAAGATGACTTTTAGACTCTGGCCTGAGAGTCAGCAAGAAGCGTAGGTTCACAGGGCAATAATGAGCTTGGTTCTGGGGTTGTTAAATTGATTTGCCAATGTTTTTTCCATTTGGAAATATCTAGTGGGCAGAATAGGCAGGTCTGGGCTTCATGTCTTCATGTGGCCGTCAGTAGATAATATAAATTTTGGTTCCAAGGTTTAAGGGAGAGGGAGATTTCAAATTAGAGCTCTCCCCTGAAAAGAATATGGTTAGGAGGAGTGGTTGGCCTGTAGCTTGCCCACAGACAGTTCTCATGCCCAGAGTGGTTTACATGCCTGAAGACAACCTCGTCAACTGCCTGGAGTTCCTGAGAGCAACAAAAAGTCTTTTTAAGCCATGCATATACCCATACCACAGAAGGGATCATGGTTCAGTTGGGCTTAAGCCTACCTTCCCCAGATAATCTTCCACCTCAACTCTGGGAAGCATATTTTTACATTCTTGAAAGGAAGTAAGGTTGCTGATGTAACTGATTTTGCAAATTGGTATGCGATTTTTTTTGTGTTAATATTCTATGGGCCATTGCATCTTTTTTCTCTGACCCACCTTCTGATTCATTATTAAGCATTTAGTCTCTCTATGAGAGACGCTTTCTTGAGAGCGACTAAACCAAATGGAACAGAAAAAAGGACCATATTGATTAAGTTTTTAAGTTAATTTAAAATTCTTTTATAAGTATTTAAGGGGAACCAAGAGAAATTACTATTTTCTGGCTTAGCCTGTGATATCATATTGATTATTCTTGAAAATTCTAGTTACAGAAGCTTATCCTGGAATATACAGATACAGCTACAGCGCTTTTATATGAAATACTTCTTGTCTTTCAGCAGGTAAACATTATTATTTATATCTCATGTGATTATACATATTATGATTAACACTATGCCAACAATGCTTGTATTAGAGATGGTCTCAGAAACTGGTGGATTTAAATGACACTACCTTGCTCTTCAGTGTTCATTTAGCTTATTTAACAAATACTGACTTTAAAGATTCAATTAATCAGTATGGAAATGCATGTGAGAATGAGTATTCTTTTATATATGACTTGAGCTTCATGAATCTGACTCATTTCCTTGGGTTTTTAGGGAAATCTTGGATTGGGATCGACAGAGTTTGCTATTAGCTGGCTGATGTCCTTTCTACAAAGTTGTCCTCCCATAGTAAGTACCAAGAATCAAAACAAAATCACTGTTCAAGCCTAGTTAAACAAATGCTACAGTGCTTAATTAGTAAATGAAATTTTCCCTATGATGTAATCAAGTTTATAAAATAGAAGCAAGATGTAAATTTGATAATTTTATTATTTAATTGAAATAAAAAGTTTTAACATTTGAGGTCTGAATGTTTAAGGCACTGAAATGATATCTGAAATATGGCCTCTTCTTTATTTAAAAAAACAAACCTCTAAACTATATGTAGAGGACAGAATACTAAATTATTGGCTATATAATTAAGTAAAAAGATTAACATTTACCTTAAATAGCAGGTAGAACATGATTCTTGGGAACACCTGTATGCTGTGGGCTGACAGCCACCATCCTGGCCCCATCTCTGTCCTTGACACTACGTTCACATCTAAATGTTCTGTCTCACCAGCATGGTGGTGCACACCTGTAATCCTAGTACTTGGGAGGCTGAGGCAGAAGGATCATGTGCTTGAGGTCAGCTTCAGTAACTTGGTGAGACACTCAGCAACTTAGTGAGACTCTGTTTAAAAAAAGGTGGGAGCGAGCTGGTGGTGTAACTCGGAGGTAGAATGCCCCTGGGTCCAATCCCCAGTACTAAATAAATGAATAAATAGTCTATCTCTGTCTTTCCACCCGATTACAGCCAGAGGGAGCTATTTAAAATAAAAATCTGATTGTCATTCCTTGCTTTAAATCTCTTAGCAGCTTTTCTCTGAATAAAGGCTAAACTTAATATGGCCTTCAAGGCCCTGCATGCTATGGCCCTATCTGCTTCCCCAACCAACTCCATCACAGGATTTTTACCATTGCCTCTGTCTCTGTTTTAGTCCATTTTGTGTGACTATAACAACATACCACAGACTGGGTCGTTTATAAAGAACAGCTATTTATTCGGCTCATGGTTCTGCTTGCTGGAAGGCCAAGACTGAGGGGCTGCATCTGGTGAGGGCCTTCGTGCTACATCATCCCATGGCTGAAGGCAGAAGGGCAGGGGGGCATGTGTGGGGTAGAGGGACAACTCACTTTTGCAACAAACTCTCTTTTGCAATACTCAACCCACTCCAGAGACCATCCATGTGGAGGACAACACGAATCCCCCTCTGAACGCTGTGCGTTAAGGGTTAAATTTCTAACATGAACATTGGGGGACACATGCAAACCACAGCAGTCTCACTCTCTGAAATGCTCTCCTGCTGTCCCGCCTCGTCAACCTCTGCTCACCCCTCAGGCCTCAGTGTCCCTTCCTGGGTAGGGAGGTAGAAGATGGTTCTCTGGCCCTCTGGTGGACGGGTCAGACCCCACCACAGGCACACACAGTGCGTAGCCTGGCGTCGTCCTCTTCTCCTTCACAGACTTGTCACCATTGCAGTTTGTATGTGTGTCATCAGGTGGCTCTGCCCTTGGGCAGAATATGTGGCCACATGGTAGGACTGTACTTCCCTCCCCAGCTGAAATTAGGTGGGTCTATGTTCCCACCTTGGCCAATGAAATGTGAGCCCCGGGACCCAGTGTCCCTTCGCAGCAGAAGCTGTAAGAGCCGGTGCATGCTCCCTCCATTCTCTCTGCCTTCTGGGATAGTGACTGTCAGTGTTCCACGAGGTGACTGCTCCACCAGCCGATGGCCCTGGGCAGCAGTGATGAACAGAGCCCCCTACCCACCTCTGAGAGCACTGGTAGTTGTGGAGGTTTGTTAACACAGCAGCATAACCTAGTCCATCGTGACTGACATAGTATCTTTCTCTCTCAACAGTGCCATGGGGGTAAGGAGCTATGTCTATTGTGCTAGGCACATAATAAATGTTCAATAAAACATTTGCTTAATTAATTCTAAATAAAGGCTTTATCCTTTAATCTCTTCTCACCTCCCCAAACTTAGTTTCCTTCTATTCATTTACACATTTATACACTTAATCAACATATAATTAATTGGAAATCTCTTCAGAAGAAAGTAATCCAAGCTGAATTTCCATTGCTAATGGAGGATTTGACATGAGACAATGTGTCTCTTTCCATAATGAACGTGCCCCGGGGGCCGGTGGTTCCCTGCTTTGAGCTGTTTTTCCAGAGCGAGGTTGAGTCTGTCCTGTGGAACCTGGATTCTCATGTCAGATCCCCATGACATGTTTATGAACAGCTGGCTGGGGCGAGACACTTGTCAGTAAAACAACAAACTGCCTTATACAGAGATTGAGCCCATGATCTTGGCTCCTTCTGCAGTGCGAAGACCCCAGCCAGTCTCAGGTCCATTTGAGAAATGCCACAGTTGTTACTATGATGGGAGTTTGTACGTGCAAGATGCAAGACCCTTACTGATTCTGTGCGGTGGTTGTAGGCTCTGTCACTGGAATACAGGGGTGAAAATCTGGGGTCCGCAGGATTCCAAGCAATGTGAAAATTCCCTTACTAAGCTCTAGAGTTGGTTTCCCACAGGAATTGAGTTGCATATGAGGCCAGTCTGTGACCATGCAACATTTGAGGATAAAGGATGGCAAAGGGCAAAAGGACCACTAACATTATTGTTTTGTTTTGTTTTTTTTTTTGCGGTACTGGGGATTGAACCCAGAGGCATTCTACCTCCGCGCTACACCCCCAGCCCTATTTTTTATACTTTATTTTGAAACCGGGTCTCACGAAGTTGCGGAGGGCCTCACTAAGTAGAGAGAGAGACAGAGAGAGAGAGAGAGAGATGAGGCTGGCCGCGAACCCGGATCCTCTGGTCTCCGCCTCCCAAAGTACTGGGATTACAAGCGTGCGCCACCACGCCCGGCGTGACCACTAACATTATTGAAAGCTTCAGTATTAACCCAGTGCTAAACAGCATGGGCAGAAACAGGCCATCTGAGAGAAATCTGCAGGCAAAGAAACTGTCAGGATCATTGACTGCACCGCCAGGTCAGTCCGCAAAGAAGTTCAGGACTTAATCCCTAGATAGCAGGACTTGGTGCTCTCTGAGTACCATTTCAGTGAGAAATAGGGCAAAGGCATCGGTACAAGGGGGGTAAGGGCTTCAGCCTAGATGTGTAAACGAGGCTCCAGCTGAAATAGAGGCTCTTGTGGGTGGCATGCAGCCTACATGTAACTGCATTTTCCTTGTCTAGATGACATTTGTGGCCAGTATTGTGAAACAAGTAGTGAAGGGGCTTTCAGCTTCGTTTCAGCTGCTGAGTCCCTGCCAAGCAGTTCTGTTGTACCAGCAGTTTTACATCCTCAAGAGCTGCCTGCAGTACAGCAAGACTCTAGCTGAGTACATCAGGAATGACCACAGCGAAGAATTCAGGTAAGAAAAAAATCCGTATCTAATTTGCAATACTACTCTTGTCTGATTTTCATGCAAATTTGCAACATGACCCAATATTTAGAAGATTAGGTGACAATGAAAAATTCTATTTTTGTTTTGAATAATCTTTCTGTTTTTGATCAGAGGTGAGGTCGGATTTGGCAGGAATTTTGAGAACCATTGCCCTTGGAAGTATGTTCCCATGCCCGAAAAGACTAGTGAAACATCAGACTCTCTTTGAAGAGCTCTTTCTCACTCTTTGTCTTTCTTGCAGCCTGCACCTCCCAGCAGGATTAATGCTTTTAACCTGCTGTGAGTAATTAAGAGTAACAAACCGTTATTAAGGGGATGACAAATTATGGACTGTGAATCCAACTAAGTCATTGGAATAAATCAATAGATATAGGAGGAACAATTAACACTGTTATTAGTTTTTGTTTGTTTGTTTCATTTACTCTTCTCTTAACTCTCAGTAGCAGAACAATAAGCAAGAGCAGCAGCCAGCGTTGGTTTCATCAGCCAGCCTGGTCTCCTGCACCTCAGGGGCTCACCTTCTATTTATAGGTTGGCAAAGTCAAGTGCACTTAGCGGTTCAGCCTGCATTAGCACCTACTAAGAAAGACATCCAGGTTGTGTTGGCCTTAGGATGGAAAGGGCGCAGGCAGCATAGCCTTGTCACTAGTTTTGATGGAGACCTACATTTTGGCCTTAGATTGGCTCTTAGAACTTTTTAGCCCTATTTGTAGACTGTGTTTTTTTCTGTATGTGTTATTACACCATAGGCTCTGTTCTGGCTATCAAAATAGGGATTCATTTGGCTCCTAGTTGGTCCAAACCACCCAGTTCCCACCTACCCCCACTCTTGCCTCCTCACATCTTTTTCCTTTTTATTAAAGAAAATTTGCATATCATGAAATAAACCATTTTGAAGTGTTTAATTCAGTGGCTATTAATACATTTCCATAGTGATTTGCAAGCGTCACGACTTTTGAATTGCAGAATATTTTCATTAATCCAAAAAAACCCCACTCAGTACCCATTAAATAGTTGCACCTCACTTGACCCTCTCCGCTGCCTTTGGCAACCACTAATCCACTTTCTGTCCTGTATGGACTTGCCTGTTCTAGACATTTGACCTAAACGGAATCATTCAATATGTGGCCTCTGTGTTTGCCTTTTTATTTAGCACAGTGTTTTCAAGATCCATGGTGTAGTGTGTATGACCCAACCCAGTTTAAAAACCTTAGTTACGAACATTTAAGAATCAGAACAGCTGGGTGTGGTGATGTACATTTGTAATCCCA
The DNA here is from genome assembly GCA_004027185.1 of Glis glis. Taxonomy (NCBI): domain Eukaryota; kingdom Metazoa; phylum Chordata; class Mammalia; order Rodentia; family Gliridae; genus Glis; species Glis glis. The sequence goes on along the minus strand of PVJS01035858.1, from coordinate 10,108 downwards.
GTTCTTGGGAGGCTGAGACAGGAGGATCTCAGGTTCGAGGATAGCCTCAGCAAGTAGTGAGACTCTCATTAACTTAGTGAGACCTGTTTCCAAATAAAAATAAAATAGGGCCAGGGGTGTAGCTCTGAGGTAGAATGCCCCTGAGTTCAATTCCCAGTAACACACACACACACACACACACACACAAATCAGGACAACACACATACACACACACACACACACACATACAAATCAGGACAACTGGCAAAAATTTCACTCTTGGATGACAAGAGTTGGCCGGAATCCATAGCAATGCCCTTAGGTGGATCATGTAGTGTTAGCTTGATACCATCTCCTTCCCTCTCTTGCTTACTCTTATCCCACTTCTCTAATTTACATTACTTGTGGACATTCAGGTTAGCAATCCTTGTTTTAAACTAGTTTTCAACTCGCTTTATGTTAGAATCAACTGAGTAACTATTAACAATACCGATACCCAGTCTGGTCTCAGGTGTAGAAATCCTGCTTCTGTTTTCTGGCGTGGGACCCGGGCACTGACATGTTCTGAAAGAGCTCCAGGTGATGCTAGTGTGCGCCCAGGGCTGAGAACCATTCTTTTAAGTCATCCAAGGGGATGGCTGAAAGCCATCTCGCTTTTGTTTCTTTCCCATACTGAGGTCACGAAGCTAACCCCTACTCTTTCCCCTTGACTGGGCCCTAGTGTCACCACAGCTTGGCACTTTCAACTCCCCCCTGGAGTTGCCAGAGAAATCAAGGAGCGGGAGCCTCAACTCATGCTGTGGTGAGGACAGTCCTGGCTTCCTTATTAATGCTTTGAGGACTGATACATTATTAATGAAACTCACTTCTGTTGCTAAAGTGCTTCAGAGAGCGGAGAGGCACGCATATCTGAATTTCTAGGTCACAAGTGGTGTTGGGGGTATTGAGGGCTGAAAATGCTGGCGGCCTGTGGCTCAGACTCCTGTGCCCACAACCCTGCACCGGGGAGTGTGAACGTATTCATGTGACGGATGTGAAAATTCGTGTTTTCAACACTGTTTTGTTTCTTTTTTATGATTTGCAGGTACTTTATTCATAAGCCAGCCTTGGAAAAGAGGCTTCCACGGTGTTACCCCATTACCCAGCCCACCACTCAACTTTTCCATGAAGTTCTGAAATTGATTGAACAGAAACAATGTGTAAAATGTTAATAAGAGTAAAGAATGCTAATTGGGCGTCAATATTTATGAAAAACATTTTTGGTTTATTGAATATCTTTTTACTGTTGAATCCTATAAACAAATATTTTATTTGAATGCTCTAGCAATAGCTCTCCAAGAGGTCTTTGAAGTTTTTTATCTGCTAAAAAACAACAACAAAAAACACCTGTCTAAATCCATTCTGACACACATAAAGTGGTGCTAAAAACTAGTGTTTCTCCAAAAAGAAGTTTCTCTTTACATGAAAACTACAAAGGGAACAGAAATCCAGGGAGAACAGATGCAGAAAATGTAATCTGATGAGTTTCGTTGGAATAATAATGGTTGGTAAATGGTGTGAAGCCATTGAAATATTCAAAGAAAGACTGTTGTAGGGCGTGTAAACTACACACTAATCGCTAGAGAAATGTCAAACAGTAGGATGACACCCTCCTTTTCCACCTGTAAAAATTCTTGACAAAAGTATTCATAGAAGAATGAGCAGGAGAACCCAGGCACAGCTGCACAGAATGTCAGCTCCTCATTCGTCCTGGGGAAAGAAGCTTGGACTTTCTTCAACAAAACGAAATGTGTTCTGCCACTCCACTCCAGGCACCTGCGGGCTGATCTGAGCACTCCCATGGAGTCTCTGTGGAAGAGTTACTGTCCATAGCAGCGACGACACTCCCACACCATTAAAAATGTCTTTGCTGTGTCATATGGCCATAAACTAATTTAATCCAGCAAATACTTAACTTTGGTATCATTGTGAGCTATTAAATTTGGATTTCTAAGAACCTTAGGAACTGGGCTCTTCATTGAACTTATGATTTGAGGAAAGATCAGAGAAAATTCCATTTCCAAAGAAAGAGCTCCCGGGCCAGATGTACCTGTGTTGTGTAGTATAACTGTAGTTACAGAATTTGTTGAGGAAGTTTAGCAAATTCTTATCATTAATTGGTTCTACAATACTTAAATAAACTATTTTATAGTTATAAATTTTGCAGATCAGAACATTTGTATTGATTTTTACTGATTTTCCAAGATATTTTTTTAGATTTAATAGTTACATAGTTTTATGTACATTCTATGTAAAAATAGACTTGCTGTCTAAATATGAGACGAGGTGAAAATTGCACCCACACATATACTGTTAGCTTAATTGCTATGCTGAGGGGCTGGTCAGTGGATAAGGAGGAGACTTTCTACATTGTTCTGCTTCTCAGATGCATCAAAGATGCGCGTGCACCTGCTCTCAGTGGTGGTCTCCTCACATTGCAGGGCACCCGTAGGCTGTCCATGCAGCGAAACACAGGAGCCTGTCATTCACAAGCACTTATGTGGTTGTTTTGTTGTTAGCCCAGTATTTAATGCATGAAGGCAGAATTTCATAGGATTTTTTAAAAAATGTGAACATAAATGCAGTACTGACTTAAAAAATACGAATATAATGTTACTTTCAAAACAATGTTTGGACACTGTGATAAATAATTTTTTAATAGATTCTCTTGTTTGCAAATTATCTGTTGGTCTTGTTTGTTTCTATGAACTGTTTTTAGTGTGACTTTCTAAATGTCTTACAAATTAAAGTTTTGAGCCGGCATGGTGGTGCACGCCTGTAATCCCAGTACTTGGGAGTTCTTGGCAGGTTTGAGGACAGCCTCAGCAAGTGGTGAGACTCTCATCAACCTAGTGAGACCCTGTTTCAAAATAAAAATAAAAAATAGGGCTGGGGGTGTAGCTCAGAGGGGGAATGCCTCTGGATTCAATCCCCAGTACCACTGAATAAATAAATAAATAAATAAATAAATAAATAAATAAATCGGGCTGGAGGTATACCTTGGAGGTAGAACACCTCTGAGTTCAATCCCCAGTACCCCCCCCCCACACAAAAGAAATTAAAGTTTCACAAAAAGTGAAGGAGCAAGATTAAACACGTAGGACATCTTATTTCTGGTTCTGACTAAGCCAATAACTATTGACTTCAAGCAAGTCGGGGTTCCTTTCCAGCCTTCTCTGCTTCTCCCTGGGCCTCCCTCTGTCCTGCGGAAGGGGGGACTGGATACTCTGTCAGTTCCCTGCCGGTGCTGACGTTCTCTGCCTGTACCAGACAATTCTTAACACTCCCAAATGGGGTAGTGTATTCCTCTGCCGTCCTGGCTCAGTAGATGATGTTGCACAGATTCCAAATAATCCTGATTTTGTTGTGTCACCAACATCATCCCACAGAGTCTCCAAGCCTTCTCCACTGTCACCTAATAAGGAGTCCACGTCTTCCATCCCTCCACTTGGGGGACAGAGAGGGAACAAAATGAGTGCTGTGGGCTGTTTGATGAAGGAGTATTCCTGATCTGGTCCGTCAGAGGAATATAAAGAGATTCTTGGGACACAAGCACACAAGACTTGAATGGGCAAATGGTATACTGGTGAGTGGAAGAATTCACAGGACCAACCAGAAGGGTCAGCTCAGCTCAGCCTCAGCTTCTGTGTGGAGCTCTGGCTTTGCTGGGGGCCTGGACTTTCTCTCCCATGTGCTAGCTCGTCCATACTGCCGCTCCCCTCCTACCGAAATCATACTCGTCTAATCTCTGTGAGCAAAGGCTGTGTCAGAATGTACCTGAATCTTTCCATGTAGGGGTAAAGTCAGTGGCTTTTTGAGAGCTAATGGTTGAATATTTGTCACTTGGATTTTCTTCAGCTTACTCTGTATGATTCAAATCTGTTCATTTGCACGGCCTGAGGGAGGAGTGAACCTGAAGCTAGTCCTTTGAAGGGTCATCCATCCATAATTCTTTTATTCGATGTGCATTTCATTTGCATTGTTGCCAAATGCAAGAAAATCACTTAATAATCCATCTCTAGCCGGGCACGGTGGCACACGCTTGTAATTCCAGTACTTGGGAGGCTGAGACCGGAGGATCAGGGTTCGCGGCCAGCCTCAGCTCCTTAGTGAGGCCCTCTGCAACTTAGTGAAACCCTGTTTCAAAATAAAGAATAAAAAATAGGGCTGGGGTGTAGCTCAGAGGTAGAATGCCCCTGGGTTCAATCCCCAGTACCGCAAAAAATAAATAAAATAATAATAATAATCCATCTCTATTAGTGATCAGACACTACCATGTTAATGAAATATTGACCTCAACCACGAAATAATTATTTTTCAGGAAATCTAAGTGTAGAAAAAACTCTAATATGTAAATCACATAAATAACTTTTTAAGAATACAAAGGACCACCAGAGAGGCAAGCATACAGAGCCGGTTTTCAGGCTGGGTTCAAGATTCTAGAGTCTCCCAAACTTACTGTCTTACTACACCTTTTTCAGAAAAAAAATTACTCAGCGTCCCCCTTAGCACTTCATCCCCTTATTTTTATCCAGTGCCCCCAATTGCACCTGAGGCTACTACCACCCCCTGGATTGGTCCAGCACCCCCACGCTGGGGGTGGTATCACAGACTTAGGGATCTATGTCTAGACCCTTCGTCCACCTTTATCATATAAGCATGGCCATTTACCACACCACTTGCCCTGTAGCAATCAGTTATACCATTTAAAGAAGTACTTTTAAAAGTACACACACACACAACGTGAAGTTCTTTTTTCTTAGTGCATATTAATGCTACAGAATAATGGGTGTCATTGTGGCATATCTGTACATGCATATAACACACTTGTATGATTTCTTTTTTTTTTTTTTGCGGTACCAGGGATAGAACCAGGGGCATTCTACCTCTGCGCTACACCCCTGGCCCTATTTTTTTATACTTTATTTTGAAACCGGGTCTCACGAAGTTGTGGAGGGCCTCACTAAGGAGAGAGAGAGAGAGAGAGAGAGAGAGAGAGAGAGAGGGAGGGAGAGGGAGAGAGAGAGAGAGCTGAGGCTGGCGGCGAACCCGGATCCTCCGGTCTCTGCCTCCCAAAGTACTGGGATTACAAGCGTGCGCCACCACGCCCGGCTGGATGATTTCTACCCTCATTGTCCTTCCTCTCTCCTTCACGCTCCTCCTGATCACCTCCTTCTTCCCTAGTAGCCCCCCTTCTAATCTCTTGTCCTTTTTTTTTTTTACTCTTTAAATTCTGTATAGGATCACAATAGTATTCTTTTTTTTTTTGTGTGTGTGTGTGTGTGGTACTGGGGATTGAACCCAGGGGCATTCTACCTCTGAGCTACACTCCCAGCCCGATTTTATTCTTTTATTTTGAAGCAGGGTCTCACTAAGTTGCAGAGAGCCTCACTAAGCTGCTGAGGCTGGCCACGAACCTAGGATCCTCCTGTCTCAGCCTCCCAAGTACTGGGGTTACAAGCGTGTGTCACCACACCTGGCTATAATAGTATTCTTAATTTTCTTGATTGCCTTACCCAACAATAAAAATCTGTTTTCCCACCCATCTTCTCCCCCTTCCATTCACTCCCTGCTCAAAAGAAACCTGAGACCTTTGTTTTTCCCTTCTCATTTCTAAACATAATTCACCAGCAGTACTTATTAGCAATCCCTTCAAAATTCTTGATCTACTGACTTCTCATAATTATGGCTTCCACCCTAGCTTAAGCCTCTGTTACCTGCTGCAACAGCTTATTTAGTCATTGTGCTTTCGCCCTTGATCCCTACATCATTTTCTGAAGGAAGAGTGATCTTTTGAACAAGGAAGTTAATAACATTTCTATTTAAACCTTTGTAGTGCTTCCCATTGTCCAGTATTAAATCTAAACTCCTTACCATGGCCCTCAAGGCCCTTTGTGAGCTGGCCTGTGCCTGTCTCTGTGACATGACCCAACCCATTCCTCTCCTCACCAGTTACTCCCCAAACACACTGGCCTCTGTGCTGTTCCTTCAAACAAACACCCCAAGCCCTTGCCACCCTGGAACTTTACAGTGTCAAATGCCTTTCCCCCAGATCTTCAAATATCACTTCAAAGAGTTCTCCTCTGATCACTCTAATGTAGCTATTGTAAGGATTTCAGAATGTCAGCTCTGGGAGGGTCTGATCTTCTTTTATCTTGTTTAATACTATGTCCTATGCCCCCAACACCTAGAATTGTTCCTGGCACAAATAGTACCTCAACTATGTTGGATAAATGAATGGACTATAAGAACACAGCTCAGACAGAGTTACTGCCTTAAGATTTCATCTTAAGATTTTTAAAAAGAAGTCAATGTACTCTGGGCACGGTGATGCACACCTGTAATCCAAGTACTTGGGAGGCTGAGACAGGAGGATCACAGGTTTGAGGCCAGCCTCAGCAATTTAGCAAGGCCCTTAGCAACTTAGTGAGACCTGATTTCAAAATTAAAAAATAAGCCGGGCGTGGTGGCACACGCTTGTAATCCCAGTACTTTGGGAGGTGGAGACTGGAGGATCCGGGTTTGCGGTCAGCCTCAGCTCTCTCGCTCTCTCCCTGTCTCTCTCTCTCTCTCTCTCTCTCTCTCTCTACTTAGTGAGGCCCTCTGCAACTTCGTGAGACCCGGTTTCAAAATAAAGTATAAAAAAATAGGGCCGGGGGTGTAGCGTGGAGGTAGAACGCCCCTGGGTTCAATCCCCGGTACTGTAAAAAAAAAAAAATTAAAAAATAGGGTTGGGGGTGTAGCTCAGAGGTAGAACACCCCTGGGTTCAATTCCCAGTGCCACAAACAAACAAACAAACAAACAAACAAACATCAATATAATAGCTGATCTCCAAAGATGTCCCAAACAACACCACCCCTCCCTAAGCTGCATGTCACTCCTCCTGTCAAGAGCTGGAGTGGTGTCCTTTCCTGGCTCATTTGGGCGGGGCCTACGACACTGACCAAGACAATGTGGAGGAAGTAAAGGGCTTCTTGGCCCAGACTTTCGGGTCTGTCAGGTTCTGCTTCTCTCTCTTGAGTCTGAGCCGCCCTAGAAGATGACGGCATGTGCAGAAAAAGACCACACAGGAGCTCCTGCCCCAGCTGCCACTTCATAGGAGATGCACAAAAGACCCCAGGTGAGACCCACAGAACTGCCTCGCCAATCCATGGAATGTGAGCTATAATAAGGAGTGTACTGTGCCTGTACGGCCTGGAATCATCTATTACAATTGCAATAAACAAAACTGTCGAGAACAATTTTATTCATTATTAAACAAATATATACCTTAGCAATGTGAGGGCAATTCCAAATTAAATAATTCAACACCATCAGGCCACTCCAACCAATCTAAGGGTTTTACCTGTCCACATGCTTTTTCAGCTCTTTTTCCTATATTGCTAAAGTCTTATTTTCCCTTTACTCACTTTGAATGGATTCAGTAACATTCCACAGAGTACTTCTAGTCCCATTAAGATAGGCCTTCATTTTCAAATATCTGTTTAGAGCTGGGCATGGTGGCGCACGCTTGTAATCCCAGTACTTGGGAGACTAAGACCGTAGGACCTGGGTTCACCGCCAGCCTCAGCTACTTAATGAGGCCTCGGCAACTTAGTGAAACTCTGTTTCAAAATAAAGAGTTAAAAAAATAGAGCTGGGGGTGTAGCTCGGAGGTAGAATGCCCCTGGGTTCAATCCCCAGTACTGCAATAAATAAATATCTGTTTAGACACAGTAGGGTTCACGTTGTCACTGTCCCTTACTGGAGTAGGACTCTAGAAATCAGAGAGTCAAATAATAGCTGACCACATAAAGCCATTGCTTGTTGAGTTGATGTGCACCGAGTTGACTCAGCTTGCTCCTTTTCTCAACCCTTGCTTCTTCCAGACAGCCCCTGAAAGGGACTGGTGGGGAAAGTTTTACATTGCTGGGTAGAGGACAAGGTCTTTGGAGGTCTCTTGATTATATATTTGAGGAATTTCTGGGTATGGGGAGACTTTGGGTCAAAGGATTTTCTCCCCACACCCATTTCCTTTTCCTTTCTCATTGTCTTCTTGGAAGGTGATTTTTTTAAAAGTGTTTTTTTGTTTTGTTACTGGGGATCAAACCATTTTACCTCTGAGCTATACCCCCAGCCCTAGTTTTTATTCTTTTATTTAGAAACAGGGTCTCGCAGGGTGTGGTGGCGCATGCTTGTAACCCCAGTACTTGGGAGGCAGAGACCTGAGGATCCGGGTTCGCGGCCAGTCTTAGCTACTTAGTGAGGACCTCTGCAACTTAATGAGACCCTGTTTCAAAATAAAGAATAAAAAATAGGGCTGGGGGTGTAGCTCAGAGGTAGAATGCCCCTGGGTTCAATTCCCAGTACTGCAAAAAAAAAAAAAAAGAAAAAAAAAAGAAAAAGAAACAGGGTTTATTTTTTAAATTTTGAAACAGAGTCTCACTAAGTTGCTGAGGGACTGGCAAAATTGCTGAGGCTGGCCTCAAACCTGCAATCCTCCTGTCTCAGCTTTCCAAGTACTGGAATCTGGTCCAAGTACTGGGGCCACACCCAGCTCTCCTGCATTTTTGTTAATGATGGTCCCATTGATACAAACACTAGGGCAGGAAATCTGTGTGTGTGTGTGTGTGTGTGTGTGTGTGTGTGTGTGTACTGGGATTGAACCCGGAGGTGTCCTAACCCTGAGCCACACACCCATCCCTGTTTTATTTTTTATTTTGAAAGCGACTAAATTGCTGAGTTGCTGAGGCTGACCTTGAAATTTGGAAGGTGATTTTGACTCTGGAGAGCTAAGAAGATGCTGGGTGGGGCCAGAGAAAAGAAAGCAAAATTTGATTAATGTTTGCCTCAAGACTCTGAAGGAAATAAAGAGGACATTTATGCTTCCTTTTAGGTGGTCCACTCCCTTGAAAGCCCTGAGATGGCTGTGGGGCTTCGAGGCAGTATGCTTATAAAGATGTGAGATTTGCCTGGATCACAGCCCTCCTTCCCTTGTCTCTTCTTTCTACTACTGGTATTGATGGGGATAGGGTAGTAGTGGTGGTAGCAGTGACTGGATATGATACTTTATTTTGCCAGCAAGGAGGGCAGTGGAAGAGAGAAATGGAGGATGTAAATCAAGTAACATGGTGCTACTATCAATACTATTTCAAGAACTATTCATATGAACTTGGATGGACTGTCCTGGAACAGCTGCCATTATTTATATCATTATTTCTACAGAGAATTTATCTTGTTTTCGACACTGCTAACCTACAAATGAATTTGGAAAGGATGTATGTATAAAGAGAGTATTTTACTTCTATTAGCAACTATAACCACCAGAGGGCACAGGTGGATTAGGAAGAGAAAGGAATGAAGGTAAAATTATGGTCTGACCATGGAACATTTTTTTTTTATTGTAAAAATATATATAACGTTGGATATGTCAATTTGATCCACTATTGTAACCATTTTGCTACATGTATGTTAGAACTTCATTTTGTATTCTTTAAATATACACAATGAAATTTATTGTAAAAGTAATGTGAGTTTTACCCTTAACAAAGTTTTATGTGTATAGTGTTGCTAACTATATGCATATGGCTGACCTCTAGAACATCTTCATTCCCATGACTGAAGCCCTTTACCTGCTGAACGGCAACTAACAGACCCTGGAAACCCCATTTTAATTTTTGCTTCTGTGAGTGGAATCATGCAATATTTGACTTTTTGTGACTATCTTATTTTACTTAGCATGATGTCCTCAAAATCCATGTTGTAGCATCTAACAGAATTTCCTTCTTTTTAAAGACTGAATAATATTCCTTTGAACTTATATGCCACATTTTCTTTATTTACTCATCCACTGATGGACATCCAGGTGTTTCCACCTCTTGACTGTTGTGAACAATGCTACAGTGAACACAGGAGCACAAGCCGGGCGTGGTGGCGCCCGCTTGTAATCCCAGTACTTTGGGAGGCGGAGACCGGAGGATCCGGGTTCGCGGCCAGCCTCAGCTCTTTCTCTCTCCCTCTCTCTCTCTCTCTCTCTCCCTCTCTCTCTCTTTCTCCCTTTCTCTCTCTCTCTCCTTAGTGAGGCCCTCCGCAACTTTGTGAGACCCGGTT
>PVJS01035857.1:0-20769 GCA_004027185.1 Glis glis | reverse complement strand
TTCTACCTCCGCGCTACACCCCCGGCCCTATTTTTTAGACTTTATTTTGAAACCGGGTCTCACAAAGTTGCGGAGGCCTCACTAAGTAGAGAGAGAGAGAGAGAGACAGGGAGAGAGAGAGAGAGAGCGAGCTGAGGCTGGCCGTGAACCTGGATCCTCCGGTCTCTGCCTCCCAAAGTACTGGGATTACAAGCATGTGCCACCACGCCCGGCTACTTCTTTTTTTTTAATTGTTGCATTGTAATCATACATCTTGGTGGGTTTCAGGATGGCAGGTATAACTGCACACATCGGTCAATTAGCCCTCCCCCAATTCCCACCCCCATTCCCTTCCCCTTCCCTCCTTCTCATGTTCAGCATAGTAGTTGACTTTGATAAATCTGTGTATGTACATCATGTGCATTAGCATGTTTCCCTCTTTTCCCCTCCCATCTCCCTCAGGTCACTTTCTTTACTCATCTAAGGTTTTCTCCATCTTTGTCTGGAGTCCCTCCTATGCCCTATTCTCCCTACCTTCTGCATATTAAGGAGAGCTTCCGACTTTTCACTTTTTGTGACTGACTAATCTCACATAGCATAATATTCTCTAATTCCATCCATTTCCCTGCAGATGATGTAATTTTGTTCTTCTTTATGGCTGAGTAAAATTCCATTGTGTACATATCCCATAGTTTTGTAATCCATTCATCTGTTGATGGACATCCTGGCTGGTTCCATAGTTTGGCAATTGTGAATTGTGCAGCTATAAACATAGATAGATAAACATGCATTAGTCTGGTAATTTGGTTTCCATTCTTTTGGATAGATACCTAGAAGTGGTATTGCTGGGTCATGGTAAGTTTATTCCCAGTCTTCTGAGAATCCTCCACACTGTTTTCCAAAGTGGTTGCACTAATTTGCAATCCCACCAATAGTGTATTAGAGTTCCTCCTTCTCCACATCCTTGCCAGCATTTGTTATTGGTTGTGTTTTTAATGATTGCTATTCTAATTGGGGTTAGGTGAAATCTCAGGGTAGTTTTGATTTGCATCTCTCTGATTGCTAATGATGTTGAACATTTTTTCATACATTTATTGGCCATTTGTATTTCTTCTTCTGTGAAGTGTCTAGTTCACTTTCCCACTTTTTGATTGGGTTGTTTGTATTTTTAGCAGTGAATTTCTTGAGTTCTCTGTATATTCTAGATATTAGTCCTCTATCAGAGGAGTAGCTGGCAAAAAATCTTCTCCCATTCTGTTGGATCTCTGTTGAGGTTCTTCATAGTTTCCTTTGCTGCACAGAAGCTCTTCAGTTTAATGCAATCCCATGTGTTGATCCTCTTTTTAACTTCTTGTGCCTTTGGGATCTTGTTGAGGAAGTCTTTACCTGTGCCTATGTGTTGAAGAGTTGGACCTATGCCCTCTTCAAGTAGCTGCAAGGTCTCTGGTCTAATTTCCAGGTCTTTGATCCATCTTGAATTGACTCTTGTGCAGGGTGAGAAAGTGGGGTTTATTTCCATTTTTATGCATGTGGTTAACCAGTTTTGCCAACACCATTTGTTGAAAAGGCTATCTTTTTCCCAGCATATGTTTTTGGCTCCTTTGTCAAAAATCAATTGGCTGTAAGTGTGCGGATTTGTTTCTGAGTCTTCTATTCTGCTCCATTGGTCTATGTGTCTGCTTTTGTGTCAATACCATGCTGTTTTTATTACTATGGCTCTGTAGTATAGTTTGAAGTCAGGTATTGTGATGCCTCCTGCATGGTTCTTGTTGTTGAGAACTACTTTGGCTATTCTGGGTTTTTTTGTTGTTCCAAATGAATTTAAGGACTGACTTTTCTATGTCTGTGAAGAATGACCTTGGTAATTAAATGGGTATTGCATTGAATCTGTAGATCATTTTTGGAAGAATGACCATTTTGATGATATTTATTCTGCCTATCCAAGAGCATGGGGGGTCTTTCCATCTTCTAAGATCTTCAATTTCTTTTTTTAATGTTCATAATTTTCCTTGTAGAGGTCTTTTACCTCCTTGGTTAGATTTATTCCTAAGTATTTTATTATTTTGGGGGATATCGTTGAGTGGAAATGTTTTATGGATTTCTGTTTCAGTGGATTTATGGTTGCATATAGAAAAGCTTCTGATTTTTTAAGATTGATTTTGTATCCAGACACTTTGCTGAATTTGTTGATAAGTTCTATAAGCCTTTTGGCTGAGTTTGTTGGATCTTCTAAGTATAATATCATGTCATTTGCAAATAGAGATAGTTTCAGTTCTTTTTTTCCTATTTGTATTCCATTGATTTCCTTCTCTTGCCTTATTGCTCTGGCTAGAGTCTCAAGTACTATATTGAAAAGGAGTGGTGATAGTGGACATCCTTGTCTTGTTCCTGTTTTTCAAGGGAACTCTCATAGTTTTTCCCCATTTAGTATGATGTTGGCTGTGGGCCTATTATATATTGCCCTTATGATGTTGAGGTATGTTTCTTCTATTCTGATTCTCTGCAGTGTTTTTATCATGAATGGGTGTTGGATTTTGTCAAATGCTTTTTCAGCATCTATTGAAATGATCATGTGATTTTTGTCCTTAGTTATGTTTATGTGGTGGATTACATGGATTGTTTTTCGTATGTTGTACCAGCCTTGCATCCCTGGGATGAACCCGACTTGGTCATGGTGTATGATTTTCGTGATGTAGTTTTGAATGTGCATTGCTAGTATTTTGTTTAGAAGTTTTGCATCTAAGTTCATCAACAATATAGGCCTGTAGTTTTCTTTTCTTGAGCTGTCTTTATTTGATTTTGGTATTAGTGTGATGTTGACTTCATAGAATGTATTTGAAAGAGTCCCGCTTCTTTCTATTTCATGGAATAGATTAAGGAGTATTGGGATTAGTTCTTCTATACAGGTTTTATTAAAGTTGCCTGGGAAACCATCTGGTCCCGGGCTTTTTTTTTTTGTGATGGTAGGCTCTTTATTGCTGCTTCAATCTCTTTGATTGCTATTGGTCAGTTTAAATTTTCTATATCTTCTTGATTCAAGTTAGGAAGGCTGTATGTGTCTAGAAATTTGTCAATTTCTTCTAGCTTTTCCATTTTGTTGTAGTTTTCCAAAGTAGTTTCTGATAATCCTCTGCATTTCTGCGCTGTCAGTGGTAATAACACCTTTTTCATCTCTTAGTAATTTGGGTTAATTCTGTCTTTCTTTTGGTTAGGCTGGCTAGTGGTTTATCTATCTTGTTTATTTTTTCGAGGAACCAACTTTTGGTTTTGTTGATTTTTTGTAATTCTCTACTTCATTGATTTCTGCTCTGATTTTAATAATTTCCTGTCTTCTACTGGCTTTGGGGTTAGACTCTTTCTGTTTTTCAAGGGCTTTGAGGTGTGTCATTAGGTTGTTTATTTGGTTATTTTTGGTTCTTCTTATGTGAGCACTCAGTGCTATGAAATTTCCTCTTTTTTTTTTGCAGTACCGGGGATTGAACCCAGGGGCGCTTTACCTCCGAGCTACACCCCCGGCCCTATTTTTTATACTTTATTTTGAAAATGGGTCTCACGAAGTTGTGGAGGGCCTCACTAAGTAGCTGAGACTGGCCGCGAACCCGGATCCTCTGGTCTCTGCCTCCCAAGTACTGAGATTACAAGAGTGCGCCACCATGCCCGGCTGAAATTTCCTCTTAATACTGGCTTCAGAGTGTCCAAGAGATTTTGATATGTTGTGTCTCTGTTTTTGTTTGTTTCTAGGAATTTCTTAATTTCTCCCCTCATTTTTTCTGTGACTCATTCTCCATTCAGCAGCGTGGTGTTCAGTCTCCACGTGTTTATGAGATTTCTCTGGGTCTACTTATAGTAGACCATTCCATTATGGTCTGAAAAGGCACAGGGGATTATATCACATTTTTTGAATTTGCTAGTACGCACGTTGTGGCCTAGGATATGGTCTATTTTAAAGAAGGTTCCATGAGCATCTGAAAAAAAATGTGAATTCAGCTGTAGTTGGATGGAATATTTTGTATGTGTCTAGTAGGTCCATTTGGTTTGTGGTGTTCCTTGGGTCTGAGGCATCTTTACTGACCTTTTGTCTTGAAGATCGATCCAGTGGTGTGAGAGAGGTGTTGAAGTCTCCCAATATTATTGTATTGGGATCTATGTGTGTCTTAATGTTACGAAGAGTTTATTTTATGAAAATGGTTGCACCAATGTTTGGGGAATAAATGTTGACTGTCGTTATATCCTCTTGCTGGATTTTTCCTTTTACCAGTAAGAAATGACCTACTTTGTCTCTTCTGATAAGTTTAAGTTTGAAGTCTAATTTGTCTGATATCATAGTTGCTACTCCTGCTTGTTTTTGAGTTCCATTAGCGTGGATTACCTTACTCCATCCCTTCACCTTTAGTTTGTGAGTATCTTTACTTGTAAGGTGTGTTTCTTGCAGGCAGCATAGAGATGGATTATGATTTTTAGTCCATTTTGCCACTTTATGTCTTTTGATTGGGGAGTTGAGGCCATTTATATTCAGTGTGGTCATTGAGAGATTATTTTAATTCCTAACACTTTGAGTTTTAATTTCTGTTTGAAGTAGTGTTTGTTCTTCTTTGTTTAGTTGTTCATTTGATGTAAATCATTGTTTCTCTGGTTCTGGCATTTCTTTATTGTTTCTTCTTTGTAATTAATCTCTTTGAGTATTTTCTCTAGTGCTGGTTTGGAAGACATAAAGTCTTTCAGCTAGCCGGGCGTGGTGGCGCACGCTTGTAATCCCAGTACTCTGGGAGGCGGAGACAGGAGGATCTGGGTTCGTGGACAGCCTCAGCTCTCTCTCTCTATCTCTCTCCCTCTCTCTCTCTCTACTTAGTGAGGCCCTCCGCAACTTTGTGAGACCCAGTTTCAAAATAAAGTCTAAAAAATAGGGCCGGGGGTGTAGCGCGGAGGTAGAACGCCCCTGGGTTCAATCCCCGGTACCGCAAAAAAAAAAAAAAAAGTCTTTCAGCTTCTGTTTGTCATGGAAGGTTTCTATTTCCACGTCAAATTTGAAAGATATCTTTGCTGGGTAGATAAATCTTGGCTGGAAGTTGTTTTCTTTCAGAGTTTGGAATATGTCGCTCCAGGCCCTCCTGGCTTTCATGACTTGGTTTGAAAAGTCTGGAGTGATTCTTTTTGGTTTGCCTCTGAAAGTTACTTGGTCTTTTCCTTTCCTTGCCTTTAATATTTTCTCCTTGGCCTCTACATTATTCATTTTGATTATTATGTGGCATGATGAACCTTTTCTGTGATCTTGTTTATTGGGGGCTCTATATGTTTCCTGTACCTGTGTGTCAACCTCTTTTTCTATATTTGGAAAGCTTTCCAATATTACTTCTCTGAAAATATTATTGATTCCTTTCGTTTCAGCTTCTATTCCCTCTTCTATGCCTATTATTCTTAGGTTTGCTCTTTTTTTTTTTTTTTTTGTGGTACCGGGGATTGAACGCAGGGGTGTTCTACCTCTGCGCTACACCCCCGGCCCTATTTTTTAATGCTTTATTTTTGAAACCAGGTCTCATGAAGTTGCGGAGGGCCTCACTAGGTAGAGAGAGAGAGAGAGAGAGAGAGAGAGAAAGAGAGAGAGGAGAGAGAGAGAGAAGAGGAGAGAGAGAGAGAGAGATCACGTGCGCGCACATGCACGCTGAGGTTGGCCGCGAACCCGGATCCTCCGGTCTCTGCCTCCCAAAGTACTGGGATTACAAGCGTGCGCCACCACGCCCAGCTAGGTTTGCTCTTTTAAGATTGGCTGAGATGCTGTTGAATTGATTTTTCTAAATTATATACTATGCATTCATTTTTGGAGAGGTCATCTTCTAGGAGTGAGATTCTGTTTTCCATGTGCTCTAGTCTATTGTTGATAGTTTGTATTGATGCCTTCATTTCAATTATTGCATCCTTCACTTCTTTCCTTTTGATTCCTGTTCAGGGTGTCAGATTCTTTGTCTACTTGATCCTTCATTTTTTTCAGGCTCTCTCTGAATTCTTTTTGGAAATTCTGTATAATTTCTACTATTAAAGTTCTGAATTGTACTTCTGGCATTCTTTGCAATTCTGTTTGTGGGTTCTGTTGTTGTGGAGTTGTGGGAGCTCATTGTTTCTTTGCTATTCTTCCTTCTCATGATTTCAGGTTTCTCAAGTTTATATATTTGTTGCTTTTTTAAAGCTTTTTCTATTTTAATCACAGAAATATTCAGTAACAGATGAATATAGCATTTGTTGCATATTAATGAAATGTGGCTTTTTGTGCTTTCCATCCAAATTAGGAGTAAAAATCCCCACTTCATTTTCAATGAGATATAATTGTAAAGTTATATTAAACATCTACACAAAATCAATCCTGCCTTCAACCCAATTCTATATGAAACTATTAACAGTGAAGATTCATGATGTGTGAAAATGGTTGACTCATAACAATGTAGACTCAGCTATAGATTTTAATTCACAAATATATATATGCTCCTTGTGTATGACAACCATACGAAAATAGTCTCAAAAATACAGACAATACTTGAGACATGAAGCGACCCATTTTCTCCAATCTTGCATCCTATTACAGAGAAAATAAGTCTCTGATGCTTCATAAATACTTAAAAAAGTTCAGGATGGCCTTAACCATGCACAGTGTCCACCAATCCTCTGAAGCTTCCAGCATTTCAGGCTAACATTTCAGCTCTGAAACAGTTGCACCCTGTAATAAGTTATGCTTATTTATGCCCTGTCTTTTCTATATCTGGGAGTTTCTTGATCAGAGCCTGGTGGTTCATTCTGATGTTAGCAAGGTGTCCCCCTTCAATGCTGTCTGACCCGGTGTAACTGACTTCTTCACTACTCAAGGTAGTCATATGCTCCCCCAAAGGGCTTTTAAGATGGAATTGCCAGCACATATACCCCATTTTTTGATGTATGTCACATGAATGTATAGATCAGCTTTTTCTTGACTCTTCTCGGGAACATCCAAGAGTGCGAAAACTTTGTAACCAGCACCACCAGCCAGGATGATTGTAGTCTGGTTTCCAAATATCTGAAGAGCAAACTGCTTGACCATCCCTGAATGGGAGTGAGACATAATGATCCTTGGGGTCTTCTCATTGTAGGAAGAATGGGCTTTCACATTTGAACCACCATCTACCATTGCCCACACTGTATATTCAGAAAATGGCTTATGTATAACTCCTAGCATGGGTTTACCATTTACAGCCACACACACCATAGTAGTGATGTACTGTCAAAGATCCTCCGTATATTCTTGTGTAGCATCAGTGGGTCAATCCAGACAGTAACAATTTCTGCTGGTACCTCTATAGGGGTAGTGATTTCTTTCAGGATATCCTCAAGAATCTTATGATCCCATAAGATAACCTCCTTATCAGTTGCATCCATGTGCTCCTCAGTATTTTTCTGCATGCTGGGGAAGGCAGTCTTGAGAAGGTAGAAAATCTTGCGGTTGGACAGCACGTCACCACTGGTCATCTTGTCAGCCCCCTCACGTGTCTTCCCCTTGGACTTTTCATGAAGGACGTTGCTCTTGTGGAGGTGCCTCACCTCGTTGCCACTGAAGATGGCCACCAGCACGAACATAGCCAGCATCTCATGCAGGTCCACCATGCCTCCATCAGCCTTAGCCACAGGCCCTGTCACACTGCCGCCCGGCTCGCTGCCCAGGCCAAAGAGGCTGAAGCAGCCAGCGAGGAAGCCAGAGTGATGGGGATTGGGCCCGCATTGATTGCTAATAGGTATTAATTGCTAATAGTGAGAACAAGCTCTCATAGGCAGAACAATAAAATCCTTTTCTCTGTCTCTAAGTTGTCAGCTGGAAGCTGCAGCCAAGGTTGATCTTGGTCAGCTAAAAGTTGGCTGTTAGCCCAACTAAACACTGAATGTTACAAGCACAGACACATGCAATTAGAAAAGAATTATAGACTTTCACAACAACCTAGACTAACATTAAAAGATGAAAAAGCAAGCTATATTAACCCAATATTAATAACTAATAATACAAAATAGTTATAGCCCTAAATCCTCCATACATTAAAAGACTATATTCCTGTTTCTTTTCTTTATTATTAAACAAGTTTTCACCATAGTAAGTAACTTCTAACAGACAGAGATAAGGAGATGCTGAGAAATCACCAAAGACATTAGCAGGCAATACACATGCTTTAAACTTTAATGAAAATAAAACAAAGAACAAAGTGAGCTTTTAACATACAGCCCCCTGACCTTGCTAACCAATCAACACCTTTTGATCAGTGACATCAGACCTATCTGTCCCTGTGAGGATGAACAAAGAAGGCTAGCAGAAAAGGTTTAATTGGCTGATCTGCACCCACTTTTGGTGGGAAAAGAAGACTATTGGTTAAGCAGGATAAGAAATGAGATAATTAATTCTTATAAAAATTGTATGTGTTCAAAGACATCAGTGCCTTACTTTCACGGCACTCCACTGCATCACCTCTGGCGTAGTGCTTTGAGTACTCTGTCCCCCATTTCTCTCTGTAATAATAAAATTTTGCTTAAGCTTGCAACAGTGCAGTTCTGGCTAACTTTTTCCCAAACTAGCTAAGAACAAGAATCCACAGTGCCGCTCCAAACTGTAACAGGAGTAGAGGTGGTAGAGCATGCTGAACCCCAGCAGGCAGAACACGGCCACCCCCAGAGGGGACAGGTGGATGCCCATGGGTGCCATGGTACAGACAGGCAGCTGACCGGGGCCTCACAGGCCTCCCTGCCCCAGTGCTGCCATGCTCTGGGACAGGAGACAGGCGCTGCGGCTACACTGGCGCCTGCCTCCGCGAAGACTGCAGTGGCCAACCCCCACGCCCACTCCCCAGGCCGCACTGCCTGCTCCAGGCTGGCCAACAGGGAGGGCTTCCATGGCTGCCGCCGCGCCTCTCACTCTGGAGGTTTCCTGTCTAATCTCTCTCCCTTGTATCTTATTTTGGAGGTAGATATTTGCTTCTCGGTGAGCCTTAATGGTGAATAGCCTTTGTTGAATGGTTATTCTCAGCTCTTTGTTGTGTGTTTATTACCCATTAAAACCGACTTTGAAATCTATGTCCAGTATTCCCCCCTGTTGTTCTGCCTATAGATCGTCAGTACTGGGTTGTCGTTACTCTAGGATTCCTTCTGCCCACTGCACTGGTGATGTTGATGGGTTTCAGGTGTTAAGGTCCAGGGACCTGTCACCTCCGTAATAGGGAGTAGACTCAGAGGTGTGAGCTGGACTGTTTGTGCCCTGCAGGTGCCCAGTGCCTCTGGTTCCCCTCCCACTGTAAGCATGGGTCTCCGTGTTCTCTGCTGGGCCTGTCTCTTTGTCTCTCTCTGTCTACTCATATGGCAGGTGTCGCCAACATGGGACCCCATGCCTGTGTCTCTCTTTGCCTACAGAAGTGAGAGATGTTGCTTTGAGCAGACTCTGTGCAAACCCAGAACTCCACGTCTGGTTTTTCCCTAGGTTCCATGACTGTGTGTCCTGTGGTGATCCCTGGAAACCATGCAAAGGCGCTGCGACCTGCAGGTCTGTCCCGCCTGAAGGTCGCTGGGGGCTGTCTGCTTATCCGTATTTCTGCTGTGTCTTACAGCAGACCACACTCCCAGGGGTGATCTACAAAGTCTCAGACCCCGTGAGTCTATTGCCACACGAGTCCCTGTGGCCACACTGGTTGATCTCCCCCGGGGCGGCTCGTTAACTTTTGGTCTCATTGAGCGCTGCTCTTAATCTCTGGGGGAGGGGGTGGGCTCAGCCACTGCTGCAGGTTCTGGTTAGGCTTCTGGGCATTCGGGTCTCTGACGAGCCTGAAGTGAGCTACTGATCGTTTTCATTGCCAATGATCTGCAGTTGCTGGATTCAAAACAGGTTGCTGGATTCAAAACAGGTTGCTGGATTCAAAACAGGTTGCTGGCTTCTTTGTTGGTGGCCTGTGGAAGTCACACTGCCGGTAGCTGCCAGCATGGCCTAAGATGGCACCACCGCCCGCCACCGCTGCCGCCGTTTGGGTCTCTGTCAAGCGTAGAGCAAGTTGCTGCTCGCCTTTGTTGCTGATGATCTGCAGTTGCTGGATTTACAACAGGTTGCTGGCTTCTTTGTTGGCAGCTTGCAAATGTTGCATTACCAGTAGCTGCCAGCATAGCCTGGCCAAGATGGCGCCACTGCCACTACTGTCACTGTCCCCTAGGTAAGGCGCTTGGGGCTCTTTACTGTCCTCTGTTCTGTCTTCTGGCTTTGATTCTGTAGTGTTTCAAATTTTTCGTTGTTGAGTTCAATTTTTCACTGCTTTTCTTCTCTTTTTAAGAGGCTGCTTTCACGATTATTGAGATCTGAGTCTCAGAGGGATTGCGATGTGGTGTCTCCCTCAGTCGCCATCTTGGAATTCAACCAGGTCACTTCACGTATTACAAAACAGAACGGTATTTGCTATGTTCCAGAGATTGTATTTAATATTTTATATACATTATTTCTTCAGAACCTTAGAATTAATATTATTATACTCATTTTGTGGATCTGGAAACGGAGGTTCAGAAGGTTAGTAGCTTCTCAGGCTGGGCGTGGTGGTGCACGCTTGTAATCCCAGTACTTGAGAGGCGGAGACCAGAGGATCCAGGTTCGCGGCCAGCCTCAGCTACTTAGTGAGGCCCTCCGCAACTTAGTGAGACCTGGTTTCAAAATAAAGTATAAAAAATAGGGCCAGGGGTGTAGCTCGGAGGTAAAACGCCCCTGGGTTCAATCCCTGGTACCCCCCCAAAAAAAGGTTAGTAGCTTCTTTCCAAGGACACACATACTATGACGGAGCCGAAAGTGAAACAGCCCATTTGATTCAATTACAGTATATTACTTCATTTCTTCTAGACTTGTGCTATCTAGGAAGGAAATGCATTCTGCCAAAGACCAGCTGGACTGGAACAGACTCTACACACCTGGTGAACCTCAGACACAACCAGCACCTTGATTCCAGCCTGATGATACCCTGGGCAGAAAATCCAGCCATGCTCCATGGCCAGACTTTGTGAAAGAGTTTGTGAGGGTTTTTTGTTTGTTTGTTTTTTGCGGTGTGTGTGTGTGTGTGTGTGTGTGTGTGTGTGTGTTTGGTTGGTTTTGTTTTGTGGGGGTTTTTTTTAGTACTGGAAATCAAACCCAGGCTGTGCCTTGCCTATAATTTGTGTTGTTTTAAGCCATAAAGTTTGTGGTAATTGTTACATTGAAAATAAATTGAGGTGGTGGCACATACCTGTAATCCCAGTACTTGGAAGGCTGAGACAGGAGGATAGCAGGTTTGAGGACAGCTTTGGTAACTTAGCAAGGTTCTCAGCAACTTGGTGAGAACCTGCTTCAAAATAAAAAAATAAGCCGGGTGTGGTGGCGCACGCTTGTAATCCCAGTACTTGGGAGGCTGAGATCGAAGGATCCGGGTTCGCGGTCAGCCTCAGCTACTTAGTGAGGCCCTCCACAACTTAGTGAGACCCTGTTTCAAAATAAAGAATAAAAATAAGGCTGGGGGTGTAGCTCAGAGGTAGAATGCCCCTGGGTTCAATCCCCAGTACCACAATAAATAAATAAATAAATAAATAAATAAAATAAATAAATAAAATAAAAAATAAAGCCGGGCACGGTGGTACACATCTGTAATCCTAGTACTTGGGAGGCTGAGATAGAAGAATCGCAGTTTCCCAATCAGCCTCAGCAACTTAGCATGGCCCTCCACAACTTAGTGAGTCCCTGTTTCAAAACAAAAAATAAAATAGACCTGGGGATATAGCTCAGTGGCAGAATGCCCCAAGGTTCAATCCCACAAATAAATAAATAAATAAATAAATAAATAAATAAATAAATAAATAAATAAATAATAAATAAATAAATAAAAGGATAAAATAAAAACTAAAATAGGGTTGGGGGTGTAACTCCGAGGTAGAAAGCCCCTGGGTTCAATCCCCATTAACACTCACACACACCCACACACAAAGAATATACAGGGTGTAGATGTAGTCAAGATACATAAAGAATTAGATAAGCAGCAGTTGTCATGAGTAGAAAGTTTGAGTTCTCTTGCCTCTATACTCTGCAGGCACTAAGAGGCATAGAAATGTGCTGTGATAAGCTGCTAGGTAGGAAGAATGTTCTACTGTCTGAATGGATATCTAGATATCCCAGTAAACAGTCATTCCTATAAAGCCTAAATTGTATGGTGAAAAACTCACAGGAAGTGGGGCATAGTGGTGCATGTTTGTAATCCCAGTATTTGGGAGGCTGAGACAGGAATGTCCCAGATTTGAGGCCAGCCTCAGCAACTTAGCAAGACTCTCAGCAATCTAGCGAGACTCTGTTTCAAAACCAAAAACTAAAAAGGGCTGGGGGTGTACCACAGAGGTAGAATGTCCTTGGGTTCAATCCCGAGTATCACACACACAAAAAGGAAACTCCACAGAACAACCAATGCTTCATTTTTTTGTGTTTTGATGTGGTACTAGGAATTGAACTCAGGGACATTCTACCTCCAAGCTACACCCCCAGCCCTATTTTTTTTTTTTATTTTGAAACAGGGTCTTGCTAGGTTGATTAGAGTCTCATTACTTACTGAGGCTGTCCTTGAACCTGTGATCCTCCTATCTCAGCCTCCCAAGAATGCTTTTGTTTTAATGCCTAACTAATGAGACAACTCTAAGATTCTAGAGGGGCAATCACTAACAATTCCTCAGGTTCCATCACACTTAACAGATAACCATCACAATCACAAAATAAGGAAGTATAGCCTTTGAGTTCTTATCGTCCCTTTCTTTTGGGTGGGCTGTACCATCATGTAGCATTCTACCTCACACATAAGCAGTTTCCAGCAACTGCATGAAGGAACTCCCACATCTCTTGTCTTTTCCCCCACAAAGCCTCATGAGTTACCACGAGTTACCAATCTCATCACTTTTGATCCTTTAACTTAAGAAGTCATCATCACATAGTTACAAGAGCTGTCTGATCACTTGTTACCCTCCTCCCAACACCTAGGTTATCTCCCTTCACCTGGAGGTAGGGTTAGGGTGAGGGCGAGCTGGGTGTGGTGGCGCACACCTGCAATCCCAGTATGTGGGAAGCAGAGACATCAGAATTGAGGGTTCCAGGCCAGCCTCAGCAGTTAGCAAGGCCCTCAGTGAGACCTTTTTCAAAATAAAAAAATAAGGTTGTGGGTGTAACTCAGAGGTAGAATACCCCTGGGTTCAATCCCTAGTAACACACACACACACACATACACGGGTGATGGTTAAATTTTGTCAACTTGACTGGACCATGGGCTGCCAAAATAGCTGGTTAGACATTATTTTTTAATGTCTGTGAATATGTCTTTTCTTTCCAGGAAAGAGTAGCACTTGAATACTAAGTGGATTAAATGAATCTCCAATATGAATCTCCCCAATGTGGGAGGGATCTTCCATTCTGTTGAAGGCCTGCCTGAACAGAAAAGGCCTAAGAAGGTTGATTTGCTCTCTGCCTGACTGCATGGGTTGGGGTATTCATCTTTTGCCCTAAGCATTCCTGGTTCTTAGGCCATCTACTGGAATCTACTCCATCAGCTCTCTGGTTCCTAGGCCTTCAAATTATGCCCCCAGCTTTCTGGGTCTCCATCTCGCAGGCAGCAGACTGTGGAATTTCATCTCTACAATGTGGGCCAAAACTTTAAACTAAACCTCTTTATAAATATGCATCTCAAGCTGGGCATGGTGGCACATGCCTATAATCCCAGTACTTGGGAAACTAAGACAGGAGGATAGCAGGTTCGAGGCCACCCTTAGCAACTTAGTGAGACCCTGTTTCAAAATAAAAAGTGCTAGAGGTGTAACTCGGAGGAATGCCCTTGGGTTCAATCCCAGTACCAAAAGTAAATTAAATAAATAAATAATAAATAAATAAATACAGGTATCTCATGTGGACCACCACTTTAGGCCTTCCGAATCTTTGCCCCTGTTTAACTGAAGCAAGCAACATCTTAGTAACACTGACAGCTAGGCGAAGAGTCAGGGAAGGATCCATTTGATTGGCTCTGCTCAGGTCATATACCAATCTTAAAGGGCAGATCATCCGGAGACACCATACATCAGAGCTTTTGTTTCATTCTATACTGGTCCAGCCTTTCCATTGTGCGTGTGGTACTGGAGAATGAACCCAGGGGCATTCTACCTCTGAGCTACACCCCCAGCCCTACTTTATTTCTTATTTTGAAACTGGGTCTTACTAAGTTGCTGAGGCTGGCCTCAAACCTGCAATCATTCTCTCAGCCTCCCAATTACTGGGATTACAGGCTTGCGCCACCACACCCAGCTCCAGCCTTATCCTCAATATCATCTCCCCCCTCCTGGGATTCTTCCTCCAAGGTCATGATTAACCACCACAGAATCTTGTCACTGAAGAGCTGGTCACTAACCTCCACCTCATTTCAGGTCTCTGGTTCACAATAAATCTATTCTGAAGATTCTTAGGAACTTAGAGGAGCTGGTAGTCGGGCCTTTTCTTCTGTGGAAATGTCTTAGGCAACTCCAAGGCTCTTAATGACTGTCCTGGAATGCAATCCTGGGTGACAGCCTGGCCCATCCCCAGGTCTCTCTACTTGGGACTATAACTCTTAAGGTCCTTGGCTTCACAGGTTTTGTTTCTGCAACCAGTTAGTGACCCACAATCCCAGTCCTTGAAGATGGCTGGCCAGCTGTCTTAAGAGGAAATTTTCCCACCAAGTCTTTGTCCTTTGATTCCTTGGTTTGTTTTCACAATACCTAGTTACTGTATCAGTTATCAAGCAGATAAGAACAGCTGATCAGGCAACATGCACTCCAGGACTTCTGGAACACAGTTTATTGGCAGAAACTGATGGTGGCAGGAACAGTCGCCAGTGTGTGGAAACTCTGCCTTCTGGGGCAAGACACGGAGGTCTTGTAGGCCCCAGATGTCATACTCTGGGAGGAAGACTCCGGGCCTTTAGGTGTAGCGATTGTAATTTACATTACAACCTGGAGGGCTAACCTCTTCTCCAGTAGGTTAGGAGCTGGGACCCAATAATAGTACCACATGACAGCACTGGCCTCTAGCTCCATTGTGCCACCTTAGAGAAAGAAGTGCTTTCTTTACTGGGATCATGGATGGGGCTCAAGCTTGGTTGTTGCAGTTGTATGATGTGAGGCCTGTAGCATGATTAGCCACCTGAGAACTCTAGCAGGCTGACGCCTTAAGCATTTGACTCTAGCCAATTTTAAGAAGGTTCTACGTGTGCCCTAGGAAACGTCTCAGCTCCTCTGGGAGCCAGTCCTCAGGGAGCCTCGGACAAGTTAAAACTGACATACAACTTCCTATGTGTCTCTTAAAAACATCTAGAGTGGAAAAATGATGTTTATTTAAAGTTCAAAAACTGGTAGAACTAGGGCTGAGCGTGGTGGTGCACGCTTGTAATCCCAGTACTTGGGAGGCAGAGACCGGAGGATCTGGGTTCGTGGCCAGCCTCAGCTACTTAGTGAGGCCCTCCACAACTTCGTGAGACCCGCTTTCAAAATAAAGGATAAAAAATAGGGCCGAGGGTGTAACTCAGAGGTAGAACGCCCCGGGTTCAATCCCCAGTACCGCCAAAAAAAAAAAAAAGGCAAAAACTGGTAAACTAAACTGTTTTGGAATACATAAGAATGTGAAAAAAGTATAGAGGAGCAGAATGTGATTGGACTAAAAGAACAGTGGTTACCCCTTAGGGTGGGAGAATGGGAGATAGAGAAGGTATAGTCATTGTTCCATTTCTTGATTTGGATGTGGATATATGCATGTTTATAATTATTCCTTAAACAGTACAAATATTTTTGGCCCACTTCCCTTAATGTGTAAGTAAAATACAAGTTTTTTTTTTTTTTTTTTTGCGGTACTGGGGATTGAACCCAGGGGTGTTCTACCTCCGCGCTACACCCCCGGCCCTATTTTTTTTTATATACTTTATTTTTGAAACCGGGTCCCACGAAGTTGCGGAGGGCATCACTAGGTAGAGAGAGAGAGAGAGAGAGAGAGAGAGAGACAGGGAGAGAGAGAGAGAGCTGAGGCTGGCCGCAAACCCGGATCCTCCGGTCTCCGACTCCCAAAGTACTGGGATTACAAGCATGCGCCACCACGCCCAGCCTACAAGTTTTAACAAGAATACACATTGACGTATGCATGGGTAAAGGGGCATCCTATCTGCAACTTACTCTCAAATGGTTCAGGAAGAATCATTATCTTTATTTCATGTAAAATAATCAGAAAAGAAAGGAGGAAAAGAAGTGAAGAAAGAAAGGCATACTCCAAGTAGAATATTTTTATCTCCTTTTATTGAAGGAAATAGAAACTTGTGCTGCTGAGGCAGTGGTGCTTCAGTGCTCGACAAGGTAGTCAATGGGGCTGACATGACAAGCCACAATGCTGGCTGGGCATCCTACCACAGTGGGAGGACTAAAACCACAGAGACTTCAGGAGGTAGCAAACATCCCCAACACCCAGTGTAAGCATTTCCATTTGCAGAGAGTTTGGCCATGCATCTTAAAAACAGGGTCCCATTATAGCTGGTAGGATATCACCTCGGGTCACCAAATCCATCCAGAACTAAAATGTGGTCTCAGACTTGCAGATCTTCTCCTTTGACCCAAATATTTAGGTGACCAGAAGATCTGAGTTCCTTTCAGCTCTTTATCTCAGATGGAAAAAGAGACTGAGTTCTTCAACGTCATACAAGTATAGCTGGACAGGTGCTAATGCCCAGCCTTGCTCTAAAAGCAGCTGCACTTTCCCCCCTGATTTCTCACACTGCTCTCACTCAGCGTGTGCCCTAGGAAACCTCTCAGTGTTATAAACAAGGACAGAATTGGGGCAGCAGCCTATGGGATGCAGGGGATCAAAAGCTACTACATAGTCAAGATCATTTCACAAGAAATAGCATGGGGAACACTATCAGGTCAAGGTCCTCCCAAATAGCTGCTAGAAGCACACACAAAGAAAAATGTGGTAGTTCTCCCATGTCAGGATTAGCTGCACAAGTCATGGTCCAGAAAGCTGAGCTACTTCATGTTCCTGGCAGATTATCAAACCCCACGGCATTCCCGAGCTGTTCCGGTTTTCAAGTACAATGAGGTGTTTGGGCAGTCCAGTCACAGAAAAGCAAGCACTAAAGAAATCTCAACCAATTGCAAATTAATGTTATCATAAATTTATATAGTCAAGAACTGATTGTGGGGGTGGTTGAGAATTTGCTATGCAGAAATAGGGGTCCAAGGCTTTTTCATGTAAACCCTTGATCATAAACCAGCCTCACACCCACAAATTGGGAGGGAATTCCTTATTTAGAAATGGCCATCATCAGATTAGTCACCCAATGTCAGTTCTCTTCAGTGCTGGACACATGGTTTCCAAGGATCAAAGTCTTGAGAGCACTAGATCAGGAAATGGGAGGCAAGGCAAGGAGAAGAGGGCGTCGGGTTGGAATTCTAAAATGAGCATTTATTTCACAGAAGGCTTGGCACAACGAGGCTGGGGCGAGCATGGTTTTAGTGATTGTTCTTGGTTGCCTCCTTTGCTGCAGCAATCAGTGGAGTGAGGCTGGAGAGGGGCTTGGCAATCTTCAGGAATTGATGCTAGAAATGAGTAAAAAGAACAAAAACACACTATTCATCATTCTTCCTTAGAAACTCTTATAAGACATAAGGGAATCCATGTTTATACAAGGTGCTGATTGGAGAACTTTAGATCATCCCCCAAATTGAAGGATATCTTTATGAGATAACCACTTTGAAAAACCATTTGGCAGTAACTACATACAGATAAACATACATCTACCCTATACTCTAGCAATTCCAGTCCTAGAATCCAAGAGAAATAAATTTATATAAACACCAAAAGACACATGCAAGAATGATCACAGAAGCTTTACTCATATTAGTCAGTAACTGGAAAGAACCCAAGAGGATGGAAGAATGAAATGTTATATAATACTACACAGAAAACTACACAGTAACAAAAATGAACAAATAATTTATAACTGGCAAGACGAATGCCCAGACATGTTAAGTGATCTGGAGAACATTATGTTAAGCGAGATCAGTCAATCACAAAAAAAGAAGGGACATATGTTTTCATTAGTATGTGCAACCTAGGGAGTAGTGGGGACACACAAGGGGCTCCGGTTGATAATGGAGAACCCTCAGCGGGGCAAGGGAAGTGGTACAAGGGAAGGGGAAGGGCAAGAAAGAAGCGAATCAGTGGAATTACTATCATAAACAATATGTACATGTGAGAATATACCAACATCATTCTCGGTACTTTATGGGGGGGAACGGGGGGGACACTAAGAGCTGTGTGCATGTATGTTAACATCAAATAGATATTCATTGCGATGTAAGACTCCAATGCACCAATAAAAGCACGTTAAAAATAAAAAGAAGCCAGATGTAAGAGAGTTCTATTGTATGACGTAAGAGAGTTCTATTGTATGACGTCTCTTCTTTCTTTTTTGAAGTATTGGGGATTGAACTCAGGGGGATTCTACCTCTGACCTACACTCTCAGACCTTTTTATTTTTTAGTTTGAAACAAAGTTGCTAGGTTTCTGAGAGTCTTGCTAATGTTGCTGAGGCTGTCTTCCAACCTGCCATCCTTCTGTCTCAGTCTCCCAAATACTGGGATTAAGCGTGCGCCACCATGCCACGCTTGATTTCATTTCTTATTAGTTAAGACTAACTCTGGGGATAATCAGAATAACAATTATGGCTGGGGAAGGTATTAACTGATCATGACCCAGTGGTATAAAGCAATACTGCATTTCGAAAGCATTGATCTAGGAATCTTTTTTTTTTAATAGACGGGTTCACTATGTTATCCAGGATCCTCCTGCCTCAACCTACCAAATGGCTGGGACATACAGGAATACACACACCCACGCCTGGCTGGGAATCTACTGTCCCATCTTTGAATCCAGTAAGGCTAATTACTCCTTACAATAGCTTGGCTTCAGTAGCTTGGCCCTGGTCTGAAGGGGCCCGGACCCATAATACATTTTCTGACAGGCTAATTGCTAAACTCAGAACAGGCAGGATGGCCTTGAGAATAGCTGGGGAAACCCGAAGATGGGTCCCAGGAAAGCCTGGAGCCTTGCCCAGGCACTCGGAGTTCTGTCTGGCTGGAAAATAGCAGGTGTCCTTGCAGATTACCCTGTGAAAACTTATCTAATTTTTCTTCAAGCTTCTTCCTATGAAGTTACTGTTATGTTTATGTATGAAGACTTCTTTGTTGTTGTGACAACGTGAGACCTCGAATTGCATATATAGTTACTATGTTTGGAATAAAGTCAAAGTGGCAAGCAGCCCTCTCCTCGCCTGCGTGTGAGTTTCTTCATCAAAGATGACCGTCTCTAAGATGGACGAGTAACAAGTATAATGGACCGTAACACTCACCCCACCTCATTTTCACTGGGCTGTATTTTGGACCATATCTTCAACTTTTTTTTGGTGTGTGTGGTGGTACTAGGGATTGAACCCAGGGGCATTAATGCCTACCAATAAGCTACATCCCTACTCCTTTAAAATTTTTTTGTTTTGTTTTGAGATGGGGGGTCTTTTTTATGTGTGTGTGTGGTACTGGGGATTGAACCCAGGTGCATTCTGTCTCTGAGCTATACCCCCTGCCCTTTTTACTTTTTAGTTTAAAACAAGGCTCACTACATTGTTGAGTCTTGCTATGTTGCTGAGGCTGGCTTCAAACCTGCAATCCTCCTGTCTCAGCCTCCCAAGTATTGAGATTACAGGTGTGCACCACCATGCCCAGCCTGAGACAGGGTATTGCAGGCTGCCTTTGAACTTGCAATTTTCCTGCCTCGGCCTCCCAGTCGCCGGGATTACAGGTGTGCATGCCACCATGTTCAGATCAACTTTTAAATAAGATCACTTAGGAGAAAACATCATATGAAAACTGTATCTTCATTTTCAGTAAAAGTGTTATATAAAACAATTTTTATGTAACTTTGAGCCTCTTGTCTAAAAAGAATTTGTTTTTTACATTCAGTAGTGAAAAAGCTTTGTATCTTGAGGATGTGGGATGTTTCTTTCACTTGATAAGAAATATAGGAACTAGCATACTTCCTTTTCTATCCTGGTTACAAGGAAACTGAGAACAAATGTGATATTCAAGCATAACTATTTAACTCAAATGATTAGTATATCTTCTGCCTCACTTATCATTCCCTTAGTCATACTATGTATGTGTATAGATACACATGGACATACATAAACATGTATATACTGACAGACATTCTTTGCTGAAAGTTGATTCAACATATGGTGAAACAGAGATAAGGTATAAAGAAGTACTGAGAAGAAGTTATTGTTAGTATGAAAGGAATGAAAGATACTGGCTAACGAAGATAGGAATTCTAACATCATCCTATTTATTTCCGTCCATGTATGTATTCTCACAGGAGAAACAGATGTGAAAAGATGTTTTGTTCTTGTATGTGTGGTACTTGGGATTGAACCCAGGGGCGTTCTACCTTCGAGCTATACTCCCAGCCCTATTTTATTTTTTATTTTGAAACAGAGTCTAAGTTGCTGAGGCTGGCTTCGAACTTGCAATCCTCCTGTCTCAGCCTCCCAAGTACTGGGATTACAGGCATGGACCACTGCACCTGGCTAAACTTCATGTCTTAAGATTCTGAAAGTCCGCCGGGCGTGCTGGCACACGCTTGTAATCCCAGTACTTTGGGAGGCGGAGACCGGAGGATCCGGGTTCGCGGCCAGCCTCAGCTCTCTC